>ML106646.1:55355-103866 GCA_003697995.1 Taxidea taxus jeffersonii | reverse complement strand
ATGAACTATTGGGACTTCATCAAGATCAAAAGCTTTTGCACAGCAAAGGAAACAGTCAACAAAACCAAAAGACAACTGACAGAGTGGGAAAAGATATTTGCAAATGACATATCAGATAAAGGGCTAGTATCTAAAATCTACAAAGAGCTTAGCAAACTCAACACCCAAAGAACAAATAATCCAATCAAGAAATGGGCAGAGGACATGAACAGACATTTCTGCAAAGAAGACATCCAGATGGCCAACAGACACATGAAAAAGTGCTCCATATCACTGGGCATCAGGGAAATACAAATCTAAACCACAATGAGATACCACCTCACACCAGTCAGAATGGCTAAAATGAACAAGTCACGAAATGACAGATGCTGGCGAGGATGCGGAGAAAGGGGAACCCTGCTACACTGTTGGTGGGAATGCAAGCTGGTGCAACCACTCTGGAAAACAGTATGGAGGTTCCTCAAAAAATTGAAAATAGAGCTACCTTATGACCCAGCAATTGCACTACTGGGTATCTATCCTAAAGATACAAACGTAGTGATCCAAAGGGGCACGTGTACCCGAATGTTTATAGCAGCAATGTCCACAATAGCCAAGTTATGGAAAGAACCTAGATGCCCATCAACAGATGAATGGATAAAGAAGATGTGGTATATATATACGATGGAATACTATGCAGCCATCAAAAGAAATGAAATCTTACCATTTGCGACGACATGGATGGATCTAGAGCGTATTATGCTTAGCGAAATAAGTCAACTGGAGAAAGACAACTACCACATGATCTCCCTGATATGAGGAAGTGGAGATGCAACGGGGGTGGGAGTTAAGGTGGTAGGAAAAGTAAAAATGAAAGAAGATGGGATCGGGAGGGAGAAAAACCAAAAGAGACTCTTAATGTCATAAAACAAACTGAGGGGGGTGGGGGGAAGAGGGGTTGGGTGAGGGGGGTGGGGTTACATCATATGTTTAAATAAAGCTTAAATAAAGTAAAAAAAAAAAAAAAAAAAGTCACTTAGGAGATAGCCAGCGCAAAAAGAACACTCTGTTCGCCCCCCACTCCTCAACCTGCCTTTGTCTCCAGAAAGCAATAAATAAATCTCCTCTGGATGGCAGGTAAAAAGTATCTTTCCTTTATAGGAAACTTGACCCAAGGAGGTTTTATAAACAAGCTTATTACTTTTTTACTCTTTTACTTTCCTAGCCAAATACTGTTTAGAATTCCTTACCAACTGTAGCTCCCAAAGTTACATTTCCTTGTCCTGTCAATTCCTCAGAGATTTATTGCCTCTTCATCTAAAAAGTGTAAAAATTGCCTGCCCTGGTCATTTCCTGAAGTCTCAATTTCATTATTGTGGCACTGTGTGTGTACTCTGGTTTGGTTTCGTTTTTATACTATTACTCCATCTCATGTCTATTTAATTCCTAAACCAACTGGAAGAACCTTGGAGGAAAGAAGGAAAATTGTTTCTCTCCTGGACATACATGTGATGTGAGCAGAGTCTGCACTCTGCAGTGGCTGTCACATCCCGAGGCGTCTGGTTCCTCCTCACACCAGCCACAGCTCTTGCAGGCCAGCATCTCTGGCCATGGCAGGGATGAGGTCTGGCCAGTTTGCCTTTGGAGACACAGGTGCATTCTTCATACTTTCGAGAGGTTTGGAACAACAATCAAGACACACATAAAGAAAGATCATAGAATTTGCATATAAATTTAAAGACATAAAACAAAGTGGCATTTTGGGGAACCTGGCTCAGGATGTCTCTGAAAGATTTACTAAATAAAAGACAGCCTTTGTTTTGAAAATTGTGTTTGAGAAGTAAGTCAGGATAAAAAGAAGCTGTGACATCCAACATGAGATTTAAATGTGCAGATAAGGGCAATCATAACTTTAAGGGTTGAGGTAGGGTTTTTTTTGTTTTTGTTGGGGGGCACCAATTTTCAATTTCTCCATATAATATGCCCATAATCATTCAAAATTGATAGCATATATCAAGGAATTTCCTCTCTGTTTTCTCCTGCAGTTCTTCTGCCTACCATGAACAATAGCCACCTCAAAATTCTCCTTTTAAAGTCCTTGCTACTATTCATCGTCCAATTAAAGCATCCCCCTCGCCATAAGTCTTCCTAGACATCCCCGCCCGATGGTTCCCATCTCAACTTTACCTCTGTAGCAGTTCTGCCTTCAGATGACCCGCGTCTTCTACAGCCTCGTATGAACGTTCATCACTTTCCGTACCATGTCACACTCACCTCTTCCTCAGTGCCTGGAACATCACAGGTGCTCAGCGATATCTGTAGAATGAAAAGTTAATAAGATTATTTGCACAATGCTCTTAGTGTTTTCCCTGGCACATGGTACTCCTTAAATGTTAGCAACTGTGCATAAAAATAAGAAAACACTCCATATATTTTGTGCCCAATTCTATGGTTTCATGTCCAATTCTATTCTATTCATGCTTTTTTTTAAAGATGTGAATCATCCCCCAACTTTTTTTAAGTTTTAATTTAAATTCCAGTTAGTTAACATAGAGTACAATGCTAGTCTCAGTGATTCATCACTTTCACACAACACCTGGTGCTCATCACAACAAATGTCTTCCTTAATCCCCATCACTTACTTAACCCATCCCTCCACTCACCTCCCCACTCACCTCCCCTCCCCCAGAGTCAATATTTAACGATCCTTTATAGAAGGTACCTGCAAATCCCAAAATGAAGTGTCATTTCTACTCTTAGATTATGCATTTTGCAGCTGAAGTTTCCATGTTTTCCAACACAAAGGTGATATAAAACAAACTACTATGTGTGTGTGTGTGTTTTTTTTTTTTTTTTTATCTTAACACGAATACCAGCACCTGATATAAACAGTAGGTTTCAAACTTCAGGGATGTAAGCACATATGTATGTGAACAATAGGGAGATAATCTAATCATGTAAAATACAAGGCTTCCTCACTCCCAAGTCAAGGCCATAGATCAAGGTGTCATCTTTGTGTCCCCAAAACTTTACTTACAAATACAAGGAGCTCAACACTCTCAAACTGAAGGCACAAAAATGTTGTATCTGACCTGAGCAGAGCTTCAAAGAAACAACAGACTATGTGTCCTCAGAAAGCAGAAAGCTGATAGTCTCCCTACTTTAAAGACTGCTAGCAAGGAGATTCAAACTGGCCCATCTGTCCCCACGTCTTATACTTTCGTCCTCTACAGCATCTTGCTTTCCATGTCACAATGTATTTACCTTCATAATCAGGACCGGAGTCCTCCTGATCAGGAAAGGAAAACTATAAGTTTGTTAAAGAAAGCCAATTCTATGAAAATTCAAAAGTCAATTCTATGAAAATTTAAATGTATATAAATGATCACCCTACCTGGTTTTCACAACCGATGTCAAATTAAAATCAGGTTTTTTGTTGACTCGGAAATGTATGAAGTTAGATAAGATCTCAAAATTTTCACACAAATTTGTGCTCAGTGAATCACTCAAGTGTTGCTCTTAAGGCTCTCTAAAGATGAAGAGGAGAGTGTGAGAACAAAGTAATCACTATTGGAGTTCAGGAGTGAAATTGGACAGGTATGTATTAAAAACATTCTTTTTTCTCAAGGAGATGGAGCATCCGTACCAGGACGTGCCTCTTCCCAACATCTCTGAAATCCATTCATGAGGAATAATTTTACAAAGAGATCTCGACTGGCTCTGATTTCTATGTCCTACCTTAAAATCTACAAGGCATACATAGATTTGGGAGTCAGATCCAAAAAGTTTGCAAATTGTGCTGTCTCTGACACTCACATAAGAGCCTGACCAGGTGACTTATTCTTTCTGAGCCTTGAGTTCCTGTTTAATGTCATGGGAATGAGTAATCATTCAACACTTACAAGATTATTGTGACATTTTTAAAAATGATGAATATACGACATTTTACAACAGCAACAACAACAAAAAAATACTGGCCCTGTTCAGGGACGCCTGGGTAGCTCAGTCAGATAAGTGTCTGCCTTCAGCTCAGGTCATGATCCCAGGGTCCTGGGATCCAGCACCACCATGGGCTCTCTGCTTAGAGAGAAACCTGCTTCTTCCTCTCCCTCTGCCTGCAGCTCCCCTTTCTTGCACTCTGTCTCTCTCTCTCTCTCTCTCTCTCTCTCAAATAAATAAACCAAATCTTTAAAAAATTTAAAAATATTAAAAAAAAAAATACTGGCCCGGTTTAGTTGCTAAAGTAGTGTTGATATATTTCAAGTCTAAAAACTGAAGGAGAAGACACGCACGTCAGATAACCAGACAGTCATGGCAATTTGATAAATGCAGCACTAATACCATCATAATGACATAAGTTATGTATGCAGATGACTGTATATGAGCAATGGTGCCAGTGAGAAAGGACGAGGGTAAGAAACTGAAACGTTTAAATCGCGTTCAGCATAAAAATGTGAGGAAAATATATTAATGCTTACCACCTACCTAACAAGAATTTCACAGGCATTAATGAGCTAGTGCTGGTTAGCATTCTGATATTCGGTGAAGGAAAGAATAATACACCCAACACACCCCACAAGGCAGTGAATATAATCATATAAAGTTAGATCATGTATGAAATGAGTTGTATAGAAGCAATACGTTCTTGCTCCTGACAAATAATCTGTGCTCAGGCTCCTGAATGCCACGGTACGCCCTCATTTGGTCCAAATCTTGCAAAGATTCCCATCAGGAAAGTCTGCCCTGGATGACAAGGCTGCAAATGTCAGTACCTGGATTTAAACAATGGCTCAAAATCTTAGAAATTCCTCTGAACTCGCTCTCTCTCTCTCAGGGTCTCTGTCTCTCTCTTTTCCCTCTCTCTCCCTCTCTCTCACACACACAGAATAAAAGCAAGGTCTAGTCATGTGCAGGGCCAAAGTGACATACATCCTCAGATGGCTGTCCCAAGAGCATTAGCAACATGCACAGGAAGGAGGCAAGAAGGAGAGGGGAAGTAAGTAAGAAAACTATTCAGAATTCTTGAAGTTATATTGGCGGTCTATAATCATATAATCACCATATCTTTAGTTCAGTCTTTTAGCTAAAGATCAGACAGGTTCAAAGGATATGTGATGGCTGTGCCCCACTTCTTTCTGGGGGAGAATCGAAGTGGCCAATCATAAATTTCAGATGTTGTGTTCATATTTGGGGTTGATGAACTATTTCCTTTACTGCTGATCAGAGAGAAAAAAGGTGTTGGAAATGTCAGTGACATATACATGTATGAGACTTCAACACAACAGTGTCCTTTTATGTGCGTCAAGATTCTGTCCATTAATTCTGACTAACACTGACCTCACTGTACAGATGAAGAAATCAACACTCAGATTATTACGTCAGCTTGCCAAAGGCACATGACAAATAAAGAGGGCTAGCACTCAAATCTCCCCTCTACTTTTCATTTCATTAAGTTGCCTCCATCTGAGAAGTTTCCTCTCATTCTACACACTCGAATTTACAAAAATAATAACTTTACCTTTTCCATGACACTGAAACAGATATATCTGACTAGATGAAATTGATGAGCTCTGCCTCTGAGGTCAGAGAGGGAAGGTTATGGGATGTGCATGCGTGGACAGTTAAGATTAAAAAATGAAGGACTTCAGTCAAGAGAGAAATCTCACTAGTTAACACACTTTGAGTGCTCAAACATCAGTCATCACCCTTATTACTACAATAAGTAGCCCTCATAGACGCACTGCAGGTCACTGATGCAAAAATCTGACCCACAGTCTCCCTACAGGACTTATAAGTATAAGCATATGACCGTGCTGGCAACACACACCCCCCCACCCCACCCCCCACAATCTGGCAATACATTTTAGTAATTTCTTTTTTTAATTGTGTTCTGTTAGTCACCATACAGTCCATCATTAGTTTTTGATGTAGTGTTCCAAGACGCCCTGTTTATTTCTTAAATGAACAAGTATCTGGTTTGCCAAAAGTGCATTTTTCCCTCTCATTCTGTTCAAAATCTTTCAAGATTAGGTAAGGGATAATTTGCAGCTTGGATAACAGTATGTATTTCTAGTCCAAAGTCCTTTGCTTCACGGTACCTACATCTTTGATGCGTTTGAAACTTCCTTTTACAGTCAGAAATTGGGAGGTAACTGCTTAAAGAAGTGAAAAAGTTTCAGAAACTTCAAATTTAAGTGGAATGAGTAATTTTAACGGCAATGATGTTAAAAATGTGATTATTAAGTAGGGAGTAAGAGCAAAGGTCTCTATGGAGCTCCATGGAAATAATCTCTGCTTCAGTTGCTTAAGTAAACGTGTGTAGGAACAACCTGGGCACCAGAACCTACATCCTCCAGGCTAGATGTTGGAGCAGTCTGGATGCTCTCAGGACAGGACTAGGAAGACTAATCGCTGTTCTGTGATTCGCATCAATACATTCTAAACCTATGTTCATTCCTACTGAACAGACTTTATCTTAAAATACTCAGAATTTCTATTTCAGAAGTTCACAATAAGCATAACTAGAGCGGGAAGTTTTCTAGCAATCTCACTATAAATGAAGTCACAGTAGAAGGTACTCAACTGGATAATGCGTGCATATTTTAAAGAAGAAACTCTCAATTTCCTGATTGAATCCACTACTTGTGTATGCTTATTTTTCGCCTGCCCTTGTTCATGATGTTTTTAATGTCTGCTCTATGGTAACCTAGAGGACTTCCTCATGTTTTTTAAATGATCTTTAATCACAACCACCAAAGCTGCTGTTTCACCGTTTCTGCTAAGGAGAGTTTCCAGACTCACTTTAAATTGACAGCTCCAACACTGAAGGGCCGCAGACATACTCCCCAAATTCTAAAACCTCCTCTGGCATGGCCCAAAATCATGGCATGCCTCCCTGCAAGCCTCTCTCTGTGCAGCAGAAGCCACCACACCTACTGTCTCAGTGTCAGCCTCTTGTCATCCAGCAGTCCCTTCACCTCCTAAGGAAGGGTCAAGCCTTTATTTGTGCGCTTCACTGGACAAGGGCAAAGAGTGGGGGGACAACAAGGGATTGCTGTCACACACACACACACACACACACACACACACACACCACACCACCCCCCCCTTAGAAGATGGTACAGGCTCTCTCTGGAACTTGCATCTCCTGAGTGCCCAGACAGACTGCACAAAGGACAGTAACTGTCCATGGCACTTCTCATCCACTTTCAATCTGTCATCTTGGACCTCCTGGAGCCATCAGTTAAGTCTGCAGCAAGTAAAGGAAACATTCCAGAGAAAGTCCTACAGTCCTGAAAGTTAACCCTCTCACCCCCACATTGCAGATACTTACTAACAAACCCACTCTGCCTAGTCTTCAACCCCAGGGACAGGGCGTAGGATTTACCTGACAATCTGGAAGTTTCTTTCTGGTTGGGGCTTGGAGAAGATGGAGGTCCCGGAGGGATGGAAGCATTTTGGAGGTGATACAGCTCCTGGGGAACTTGGGCAGTGGTTTCCTTTTGCACAGTTCCCAAGTTAGGAGCCTCATACGCCCCTGTCCGCCTGACTCTTCAACACACTTTAGCGCTTCCTCCCCTCACCCTTACCCCTCACCTCTTTGATCGCGCCCCGCCGCCCCCTCTCCACTCAGGACGCTGTGGCGGTCAGCCAAGTGGCGCGGCCTTTGTGTGCGGAGTTCCTTGTCACCTCCAACGTGCGGATCGTGAACTGGGCTCCTCCAGCTTTGTTAGTCCTGCTGAGGAGTTCCAGGGTCCCGCTGCTCAAAGTACCCCCGCGGCTTCCGCTCTTGCTGGGCTCCAGTTCCCCGCTCTGCGTCGGAGGAGCTCCGGGAGGCGAGGGAGCTGCAGCACCCGGGCCTCGCGGTTTTACGGGCGGGCTCCCCGGGCCGAGGCCCTGGGACAGCGGGACACCGCAGGAGCGGCCACCGCAGGCGCCCGGGGCGTCCAAGTCCCAGAGCCCCGCGCCCGCGAGGAGCGCGCTCAGCCCGGGGGTGGGGCGGGTGAGCCGCGCCCCGCGGCCACTTTTCCCATCGCGGGAGCGAGAGCAGCCGAGAGGGGGCCGGGGCGGCGGCGGCGGGGTTCTCCACCGGCCGGCTGCGGGGGGGCAGGCGCTCAGGACCCCAACTCCAACCAAGTTGGGCTGCGGAGGGGGCGGGCGGAGGTGGCGCCGGGCAGGAGGCGGGAGGTGGGGCGCGCGGAGCCAGGCGCCGCCACGTGGACTGCAGCCGGGGTCTCCGGATGCCCCGGTCCTCGCCTGCGCACCCCAAACGCGGAGGCCAGGAGTGGCGGAGGCTCCCTTTCCGCTCCCGGCTCTCCCCTCGACTGGGCTGCGGGCTGGGAGCGGGCTGGGAGCGCCAGGGACCTTTCCCCTCCTGCTCTCCTCCTCTAGCTTTGTTCCCCTTCTGTCCTCTCCACCAGGAGTCCAGATTTCCTCTGCAGCCAGGACTCTTGCCAGCGCCTTTGGAAGAAGAGATGGAGGGATTCCTCATTTCCCCCTTAGTCTCTGTGAATTGGCACCCTGATCTGACCCAGAGCACGGGCAATGTAGCTGGGCCCAGGAGAAACGCCAGAAAGGCAATAGAGAGAATGGTGGGAGGTTGTGCGTAAGATGATAGATAGGTAATAGATCGATAGATAGGTCTTAGAAATAAATAGAAATATATTCTATCTATCCACCTAAGATCTAACAATCTATCATCTAGCTCTCCAATAATGACAGTATGTGTATTTAAGAGGTTCTCCAGTCAGTGGCCATGCTTTGCTCTCTGTCCCTGATCTTCTATAATATTCCTTCTAAAGCCAGTCTTTTTGCATGACTAACCATGCTACTAACCATGCTCTAAATATTTTGTGGACATACACTTCCACATCCTCTAGAACAAGACAAAGTCCTGGGTGAAACAAAAAAGGAGCTTGAACTGTGGGCTTGGGACCATTTTGGTTTTGCACAGTGTTACAAATCCAGTGGCTTAGCACAAAATCGAAGCCTTCATAGGTAATCAGTAATACAGTAAAGGTGTATTGATTGCATCTGTTATACCTGTTCTATACATTCTCTGTTTCGTTGTATCAGTCCTTACCCTTCTAGTATGAGACATGCCTTCTGAAATCTTGGAATAACTTCCGTACAATTTGCAGCCTTCTATGTGTGTTGAAATCTGCTATTCATCTGCTGTGAGAACTCAGGGAATCATCATGTTTGGTGGCCTAAACTTGAAAATGAAAGGGTTGCAACTGAAGAACAGTATAAAAAATGAAGAACCAGTACAATTAAAAAAAAAAAAAGATGTCAGCATCATGAAGGACAAAGAAGCTGAAGTTCTGTCCCCAGTTCAAGGAAATTTAGGAGACAAGAAAAAAAAATGGTGTGATCCTGGACTGGTTCCTAGACCAGGAAAAGGACATCAGTGAGTCAACTGGCAAAATTTGTATAAGGTCTATAAATCAGTTGGCAGTATTATATCACATTTAATTTCCCAGTTTTGAAATGGTACCGTGGTTATATAAAATGTTTATATTTATGGAAGCTGAATAAAGGGTATATGAGAATTTCATTTTTGCAACATTCTGTAGTCTGGTACTATTTTCAAAGGAAAACGAAAAAAATTTGGCATAAAAAATATAATGAAAGATTGGATTAAATGGCCTTTAAAATCTTTCTGAGCCTAGAATTCTTCTATCATATAATATAAAATCTACCAAGCCGACTTTCCTACTGCTGCTCTTATAAAGTTCAAATGGACATTTTAGGGAGGAAAAATGACTTCAGAAATTGCAAAGTAGGGGCGCCTGGGTGGCTCAGTGGTTAAACTTCTGCCTTTGGCTCAGGCCATGATCCCAGGGTCCTGGGATCAAGTCCCTAATGGGGCTCCCTATTCAGCGGGAAGCCTGCTTCTCTTTTTCCCACACCCCCTATTTGTGTTCCCTCTCTCACCGTGTCTCTCTCTGTCAAATAAATGAATGAATAAATACATAAATTGCAAAGTATTCCTTAAATTCCACAACTTTTCAGTTTATTTTTAGAAGGGTAAAATGCCTTCAGATGTCTTCACAGGCTTGACAAAACTGTTGATAACACAAGTAGCACCCAATACTCAATGCATGACTGCTAGAAAGATAATAGCTATAATAATAAAACAATAAAAATTCTCCTAAATATATATTTTGTTTCCTTTGTGGTAACTTCATTGAAAAATACAATTTCTGGACCTACAAAGGGACCATTTAAAGATAACAGGGGAACTGTTACTCATGAATAATTAAACCTTTTTTGACTTGACTTCTGTAAGATGTGCTTTTAGAAGAACCTTCTGAGTTATTCTTTTTTTTTTAAAGATTTTATTTATTTATTTGACAGAGAGAGATCACAAGTAGGCAGAGAGGCAGGCAGAGAGAGAAGGGGAAGCAGGCTCCCTGCTGAGCATAGAGCCCGATGCGGGGCTCAATCCCAGGACCCTGAGATCATGACCTGAGCCGAAGGCAGAGGCTTTAACCCACTGAGCCACCCAGGCGCCCCAGTATTCTTTAGACCAATCTAAGATGAGCAAAAGCAAACAAAGCAGTCATCACAGCCATTAAATTTCAGTGTTTTCATGAGTAAGAGAGTGTCCTAAATGGGAGATTAGTTCAGTCATTAAAGGAGCCTGGAATATTCTCCCCAAAAATACCTTTACTATTTATGAATAGGGCTTATCCTTGGAAAACAGACCTGTACCCTGTGAGTGAAACAAAGTACCTGCCAGTTGTGGTTTATACACAGGGAAAAAGAACCTGTGGTTCTCTTTCCTCCACCAAGCCACAATTGCTATTTGTTAAAACCCAGAAAACCTGTTTCTCTCTTCTCTCGCAGTGGTTTCAGAAATTTGCAGATGCATTTGCTTAGAGTCTTTTCTAAAAGCCTTCCAACTTCCTTTCTAGCTCTGATAAATGTGTGAAAATAATTCCACAGCTGGGAAACAGGACTCAGAAGTCAAAGTGAAGTAGGTCTCTACTCAAATATGGAACTAGGTGAAGCAAAGGAAAAAAAGAAAAATAAATAAATTGGAAGAGTAAGGACTAATGTTGATTTTGAAATAATGTTTTTAATATACTTGTCCTAGATTATTGATTATCTGCCTAGTGTAAAAACGAGAATGGATATCCACACTGAAATAGCTCCCAGAGAAAGTAGGTAAAGATACAAATGCTTTGGTTTGTTTTAGGTTTTGCTTCCCTCCATATAAATGTTACTTTACCCAAACTCCCAAGTACATGTTCCTACACCATTCACTTAAAGAGGTGATCCAAAAGATTCATTTATGGGAATTTATGGAGGATGGGCATTTTTTAAAGGTGTATTTAAAAATGAAACTATATTTTGCAGAACAGTTGTGGAGTTACAGAAAGATTGTGAGCATCCTCAAAGACTGGGATCTGAAGGTGGGCGTTCTTTAGTGGGAGTGGCAAACTGGGGAGATCTGAGACACTTGCCACTTTCCATCAACAGAACATTCAGCAACTCAACATGGAGTTTCACTCACGAAGAAGCGGGCCATTGTCCCCACCTCCAAGCTCAGACCCATGGGTCAGATATTTTGCCCATGGGGAGAGGCAGGCCAGAGAACAGAGCTCTAATCTCATCTCCAACCCCCAAGGAATTGATTTCAATGGCAATAAGTTCAAGCTTAAAGTCACTCTGAACAGAAGTAAAGATTATGGTGAAAGGCAACTGCGAGGAGACCTATATATAAATTTGTTGGTGATAAAGCCTACCTGGGAGGTTGTCCTCATTTCAGTAGAGAAAAATGAGGACAGTGACAGCTGGGAAGAACCCTCTTAAGTCAGACAAGTACCAGTCAAGGACCTCAGGAACGATCTCCTGAAAAGAGGCTAAATTTGATTGGATTTCTATGTAAAAAAATTTATGTCTCAAGGCATTGTTGGAAATAAGAGAGCAATTAGTAAGCAATTAATGGAGCTAGCAGCTGTGCGTGATCAGGAAAAGAGAGAGCTCAATTATAAGCACAGTCATCCTAGGGTAACCTTGGGCAGACTCAAGTCTACGTCCCCTAAAGAGAAAACTCAGAGGCTTCACACTGGGGTGTGATGGAGGGCTGGCATTGGGTGAGGACAGACATCACTAAAATAATCCAGACAAAATCAGTAAACAAACAAGCAAGAGAATAATAATAAGCTCTGGAAAGACAAAGAAAGTGCCTAGAATTGCTACAGATATAATTCAAAATGTCACACTCACACACACACAAACACTGGAGACAAAGTGGTCATACTGGAAAAGTATGACCCATACACCAGAAAAAAAAAAAAAAAAAGATTATGGAAAGTGCCTGTGAGAACATTCAAATATCCAATTTCTTTAAATTGAAGTATAATTAACATACAATGTGGTATCAGTTTCAGGTATATAACATATTGATTCAAAATTTCTATATATTACTCAGTGCTCACCACAAATAAATGTAGTCATCATGTCACCAAATGATGCTATCACAGTATTATTGACTATATTCCCTATGCTGTACTTTTCATCTCCATGACTTATTTATTTTATAACTGTAAGTTGTACCTCTTAATCCCCCTTATCTTTATCACCTATCTCCCCACCTTTCTCCCCTCTGGCAACCATCAGTTTGTTGTCTGTATTTGAGTCTGTTTCTGTTTGTTTATTTATTTAATTTTTTAGAGTCCACATATAAATGAAATCCTTTGTCTTACTGTGTCTGATTTATTAAATGTCAAATTGAACAGACTTAAATATGCTCAAAAAATTAAAAGAAACAATGATTAAAGTAAAAGAAAGTATGATGATGATATAATATCAAACAACTAATATCAAAAAAGAGATAGAAATTATAGAAATAAAAATAAATGTAAACTCTGGAGTTAAAAATCTCATACAGTCAAAATAGAAATTCACTGGAGGGCTCAATGGTCTATTTGGTCCAGCAGATTTTAGATAGATCTATAGAGATTATGCAATCCAAAAAACACAGAGAAAAAGAGGAATGAAGAAAAATGAACAAAGCCTCAGAAAAATGTGGGACACTCTTAAGCTCTCCAGCATATAGTAATGACAGTACCAGAAGGAGAGGAGTCAGAAAAAGAAGCAGATAAAATATTCAAAGATAAAATGACAGAAAGCTTTCCAAATTTATTGGAAAACTTTGACCTACATATCCAAGGAGCTCAACCTTATTAGACTTTCCAAAATATTTATTTTATAGAAAATCTTAAAATACATTATTAGATAAATATTGATCTTGAAATCACCTAACACATTTTATTTTAGTCTTGCATTTCATACATTAGTCTTTTTGTTTGTTTCAAATTTTTATTTAAATGCTATTTAATTAACATATAGTATATAATTGGTTTCAGGAATAGTGCTCATCATAACACTTACATATAACACCCAGTGTTCATCATAGCAAGTGTACTCCTTAATACCTATCACCCATTTAGCCCCTTCCCCACCTGCCTCCTTCCATCAACCCTCGGTTTGTTTTCTGTAGTTAAGGGCCTCTTATGGTTTGCTTCCCTCTCTATCTCTTTTTTTTCCCCTCCCCATATGTTATTCTGTTTTGTTTCTTAAGTTCCACATATGAATGAAATCATATGGTATTCCTCTTTCTCTGACTGACTTATTTTGCTTAGCATAATACACTCTAGTTCCATCCATTTTACTGCAAATGGCAAGATTCCATTCCTTTTTTTTAAAGATTCCATTCTTTTTGATGGCAAAGTAATATTCCATTAAATATATACACCACATCTTCTTTATCCATTCATCAGTTGATGGAAATTTGGGCTCTTCCCACAGTTTTGTGATTGTTGATAATGCTGCTGTAAACATTGGGGTGCATGTGCCCCTTTAACTCTGTATTTTTATAACCTTTGTGTACATTAGTCTTGAAAGGAACCATCCTCTGCCAACCCTTACAGTTCTCTGACATACTAGTCCAAATTAAAAAGAACATGATGCATCAAATTCACAAAGCCAACTCTGTAAGACATAAATGAAAAGAACTAACTGAAGAACTAATTATAATTGTTCGTTACAACTTCTTTGGGATCATCAGCTAGAAGAAGGACAGCAAGAGAAGGGAACATCTTTCCAAATCTTTCCTGAAGTAATAGTGGCAGGCCATGTCAGAAGAAGTTTCAAAGAGCTTATCCCAGGATGAATGAGGTTCATTGAAGCCAATTCAATAGATTTGGGGGTCTACTGTTCCAACAGAATATATTTGCATAAATTGAATAGTGGTCATTGCAATGGCAGAGAAATAAAGAAGTCCCTTTCTCACCATAGGTTTTGAATTGATATAGTCAACAACTGGGGGACAGGAGAGACTTCAATGCTAAATTAAGTTCAAATTTCTTATTAGAGTTGTACTAGGTATTCTAATTTATGATTGGAGATTGCTTTGTGACTTAAAGTAAGATTTTTCTTTTACCAAAAGGCAACATAAAAGTATGAACCTGGAGGACTTTTACTCAAGGCCAGAAAAAATCTGCTCCTAAATATTGTAAAGGAACAGTGAGAGATAAAATAAAGTTGCATTTTGATTATGTCATGAGTCATGCTTAATCAATATACTGGTTTCATACATGTTGCATCTTAAACAATTTGCTTCAAATTCAGGATCTTTAATGAGCCAGAGCTGAGCTAATAGGAAGTCTGTTCATAGACAAATGCCAGATTTTCAAGGTGGCATCAACTGTGAGTTTAATTTTTAAAACGTTTTTTAATGATACGGAGTAATTTTGCAATGGCAACAGTATAATGAATGAAGATTTTCTGCCTCTCTATCTAGTCCTTCTTCAAAGTCCTAAGACTTTGTTATATGGAATGTATGGAATGTATTGCACATTTCATAAGACCATGTAATGAATGACTGGTATGGGCAATTGTTAATATTGATGGGATGCAGTTCTACAGAATTGTCTAAAGGCATTACTGTCTGAATAAAATATGAATTCCTGTTTCTATCAATTTATTGTAAGGTGACCTTTGGCAAGTTGTTACTTTCTCTGAACCTCATTGTCTTGTGCTTAAAATGACTGCCTTACAATCCTATAGAATGTATGTAGACTCATAAATATTTGAATATCACTGAAGAGTTTTAGATACTCTGGAAATGCAGGATACAATGGTAATCTTATTTATTTATTTATTTATATTTTTTAAAAGATTTATTTATATGAGGGAAAGTGAGAGAGAGAGAGAAAGCATGGGGCAAGGGGAGGTACAGAGGGAAAGGGAGAGAATCCTCAAGAAGACTCCCCATTGAGCATGGAGTCTGACACAGGGCTGGATATCAGGACCTTGAGATCATGAACAGAGCTGAAACCAAGAGTCAGATGCTTAACCTACTGAGCCACCCATACAACTGACAATGGTAATTTTAAAAGATATTCTACAACAATGTAGTATGAACCTTGACTGAAAACATTCCATGGTGCTATCAGTGATGGGAGAGAATTCTAAAGGTTATCAGCCTTATCTCTCCCTCCTCCTCCCCCCATTTTTATTCCTAACCAGATGCTCTTCATTCCCTAATTATCACAGGCACAGATATTCATTAAAAAATTAGAGATGCCAAATCCAGATTCTCAAAAATCTATTTCATTTTTAAAAAAAGATTTTAGTTATTTATTTGAGAGAAAGAGAGAGCATGAACAGGGGAAGGGCAAAGGGAGAGGGGCAAGCAGACTCCCTAATGAGCTGGGAACCCAAAATAGGGGTTGATCCTAGGACCCTGAGATCATGACCTGAGCTGAAGTCAGATGCTTAACCTAATGAATCACCCAGTTGCCCGATGTGGGGCTCGATCCCAGGACCCTGGGATCGTGACCTGAGCTGAAGACAGATGCTTAATGACTGAGCCACCCAGGCACCCCTATTTAATTTTTAAAAAGAGGGGTTCAAAAAGTAATCAAAATATTTTATTTACTTAATTTATTATTGTTTTTGTTACTTATTTATTCAACTTATTTATTATATATTATGTTACTTATAAAAATGACAGGAGAGTGGGGGAACTGGGGAGATGTTGGTTAAAGGATACAAACTTCCAGGTATAAGATGAATACATTCTGGGGATCTAATGTTCTTCATGGTATTATAGTTAAAAATATGGTATTGCATACTTGAAAATTGCTAAGTGAATAGATCTCAAGTGTTCTCACCACATGCAAAAGAAATAGTGAATGTGTTAACTAGCTTGATTGTACTACAAATTCCAGAATGTATTTGTACATTATATCATCATATTGTGCATTTCAAAAAAAACACATTGTATGACTTATATATATAAAATTTTTATTTGTCAATCATACCTCAATAAAGCTGGAAAACATGCACAAATAGTATTTTTTAAAAAGAAAATAATGAGAAAGAGTAAGCCATGTGACAAGGAAGAGTGTTTTAGGAAATAGAACTGCAAAGACCTAAGAAGGGACCAACCTTCATATCCTACAGAAGGAGAGAGGAGAACAGTGTAGAGAGAACAGAGTGAAAAATGAGGAGAAGGGTTTTAAACAATAGTAGGGCAATATTCAGGAGACAAATCACTCAGGTCTTTGTAGGTCAAGGTAAGGACAAGAATCATACCTATGAAGAACTTAAAACTTGGTGGTATATTAAATATAGCATTCCTCCACCCTGAAAAAAATCACATTAGAGAAACCAGCTAGGAATTTAATCATGATAATTTATTGTATTAAAAATTATTTAATTTTTACAGTTCAATCTAACTTGTGGTATGTTTTGGACTAGGTCATGTAATAGGCACAAACCTATAAATGACAGTTTGGAACAAAGTTCCTACTTTGAAGAATTCAACCTCATTGGGATATTACATCATAAATATCATGGTGGAGACAAGCACAGGGATGTATGGTAGACAGATCAAATCAAGCAAGACAGGGAAGGTTTCCTGGAGGAGGTAGGCTTAGCTGACTCTTGAAGATGAAAAAGAAGCAAAGGACATTGCAAATGATGTGAATTGTTGATTAAGGATATGGAATTATAAGACAGGATGGGGCAACATGCAAACTTCAGTACTGCTGGGGAAAAGGTGAAAAGCATTAATTAATCACTTCTGTTTTGATTGACCTTCCACCCATCTCGCAAACCCAGAGTTCCACATGTGCGTGTGTTTCTACCTGTTCTTATTGTTTGAGGCTCAATTTAAATATCACCCCGTCCCTCCTCGAGGTATTTTCAAAAGTCCATGGAAAGAAATGTTAGCATGTCATGATCTCATAAAAAATTTCCACCAAATGTTAAATTATTTGTAGGTAGGATTCATGTCTGATTTATATCTATCCCTACTGTGATGTCCACTAGGGGTTTGCCGACAGTAGATGGTCAAAAACATTTATTGAATAAGTGAATTAAACTAATCTGCCTACATAATCATCTCCAAGTTGTTTGTCAATAAAACTTGTATCTCAAAATTATTTTCACTAGGTTTGACTCAGTCTTACAAATAGTTCCTCAAACTTTATAGACTATTATAACTTCTATTCAAAAGATACCATTTTCATTAACCCCTTTTATTATTTATTTATTTTTATTTTATTAACATATAATTTCTATTTGCCTCAGGGGTACAAGTCTGTGAATCATCAGTCTTACACAATTCACAGCACTCACCATAGCACATGCCTTCCTCAATGTCCATACCCCAGACACCCTATTCCTCCCCACCCCAGTAACCCTCAGTTTGTTTCCTGAGATTGAGTCTCTTACGGTTTTTCTCCCTCCCTGGTCCCATCTTGTTTCATTTTTCTCCCTAACCTCCCCCCTCTATGGCCTCCCACCCTGCCTCTCAAATTCCTCATATCAGAGAGATCATGACTGTCTTTCTCTGATTGACTTACTTTGCTAAGCATAATATCCTCTAATTCCATCCATGTCATTGCAAATGGCAAGATTTCAGGTTTTTTGATGGCTGCATGGTATCCCATTGTGTGTGTGTATGTATATATCTATATCTATATCTATATCTATATTTATATCTATATCTATATCACATCTTCATTATCCATTCATCTGTTGATGGACATCTAGGCTCTTTCCAAAGTTTGGATATTGTGTATATTGCTGCACATTGGGGTGCACATGGCCCTTCAGATCACTACATTTTTATCTTTAGGGTAAATATCCAGTAGTACAATTGCTGGCTCATAGGGTAGCTCTATTTTCACCTTTTTGAGGAACCACTATTCTATTTTCCAGAGTGGCTGCACCAGCTTACATTGCCACCAACAGTGTAGGAAGATTCCCCCTTCTCGGCATTCTTGCCAATACCTGTCATTTCCTGACTGATTAACTTTAGCCATTCTGACTGGTGTGAGGTGATACCTCACTGTGGTTTTGATTTGTATTTCCCTGATGCTGAGTGATGTTGAACACTTTTTCATGGATCTGTTGGCCATTTGGATATCTTTGCAGACCTATCTGTTCATGTCTTCTGCCCATTTCTTGATTGGATTATTTGTTCTTTGGGTATTGAGTTTAATAAGTACTTTGTAGATTTTGGATACTAGCCCTTTATCTGATATGTCATTTGCAAATATCTTCTCCCATTCTGTCAGTTGTCTTTTGGTTTTGTTGACTGTTTCCTTTGCTGTGCAAAAGTTTTTGATCTTGATGGGGCGCCTGGGTGGCTCAGTGGGTTAAAGCCTCTGCCTTCGGCTTGGGTCATGATCCCAGGGTCATGGGATCAAGCCCCGCATCAGGCTCTCTCCTCTGCGGACAGCCTGCTTCCTCCTCTCTCTCTCTGCCTACTTGTGATCTCTGTCTATCAAATAAATAAATAAAATCTTTAAAAAAAAAAAAAGTTTTTGATCTTGATGAAGTCCTAATAGTTCATTTTTGACCTTGCTTCCCTTGCCTTTGGCGATGTTTCTAGGAAGAAGTTTCTGCGACTGAGGTCGAAGAGGCTGTTGCCTGTGTTCTCCTGAAGGATTTTAGTGGATTCCTGTCTCACATTGAGGTCCTTCATCCATTTTGAGACTATTTTTGTGTGTGGTTTAAGGAAATAATCCAGTTTCATTCTTCTGCATGTGGCTGTCCAATTTTCCCAACACCATTTGTTGAAGAGACTGTCTTTTTTCCATTGGAAATTCTTTCCTGCTTTGTTGAAGATTAGTTGGCCATAGAGTTGAGGGTACATTTCTGGGCTCTCTATTTTATTCCATTGATCTATGTGTCTGTTTTTGTGCCAGTACCACACTATCTTGATGATGACAGCTTTGTAATAGAGCTTGAAGTCTGAAAATGTGATGCTGCTAACTTTGGTTTTCTTTTTCAACATTCCTCTGGCTATTTAGGGCCTTTTCTGGTCCCATATAAATTTTAGGATTATTTGTCCCATTTCTTTGAAAAAAAATGGATGGGATTTTGATGGGGATTGCATTAAATGTGTAGATTGCTTTTGGCAGCATAGACATTTTCACAATTTTTATTCTTTCAATCAATGAGCATAGAACGTTTTTCTATTTCTTTGTGTCTTCCTCAATTTCTTTCATAAGGGTACTTTGTAGTTTTCTGAGTAAAGATTCTTTGTCTCTTTGGTTAGGTTTATTCCTAGGTATCTTATGGTTTGGGGTGTAATTGTAAATGGGATTGACTCCTTAATTTCTCTTTCTTCTGTCTTGCTGTTGGTTTATAGAAATGCAACTGATTTCTGTGCATTGATTTTATATCCTGACACTTTACTGAATTCCTGTATGAGTTCTAGCAGTTTTAGAGTAGAGTCTTTGGGGTTTTCCACATAAAGTATCATATCATCCACAAAGAATGAGAGTTACTTCTTCGTTGCTTGTTTGGATGCATTTTGTTTCTTTCTGTTGTCTGATTGCTGAGGCTAAGACTTCTAGCACTATGTTGAATAGCGGTGGTGATATTGGACATCCCTGCCATGTTCCTGACCTTAGGGGAAAATCTCTCAGTTTTTCACCATTGAGAATAGCTGCTGTGGGTTTTTCATATTTTTCTATTTGAGTTCTTGCCAGCTTTCCTCTTGTGGTTGAGTTCTAGTTTCAAAGCATTGTGGTCCTAAAATATGCAGGGAATGATCCCAGTCTCTTGGTACTAGTTGAGACCTGATTTGTGACCCAAGATGTGATCTATTTGGGAAAACATCCCATGTGCACTAGAGAAGAATGTGTATTCTGTTTCTTTAGGTTGGAGTGTTATGAATATATCTGTGATGTCCATCTGGTCCAGTTTGTCATTTAAAGCCTTTATATCCTTCTTGATTTTTTGCTTAGATGATCCATCCATTTCAGTGAAGGGGGTGTTAAAGTCCCCTATTATTATATTATTGTCAATGTGTTTCTTTGATTTTATTATTAATTGGTTTATATAATTGGCTGCTCCCATGTTAGGAGCACAGGTATTTAAAATTATTAGATCATTTTGTTGGACAGACCCTTTAAGTATACCATAGTGTCCTTCTTCATCTCTTATTATAGTCTTTGGCTTAAAATCTAATTTATCTGATATAAATATTGCTATCCCAGCTTTCTTCTGATGTCCGTTAGGAAGGTAAATTGTTTTCCACCTTCTCACTTTAAATCTAGAGGTATCTTTGGGTCTAAAATGAGTTTCTTGCAGACAGCATATCGACTTTTTTAATCCATTCTGATACACTGTGTCTTTTGATTGGGGCATTTAGCCCATTTACATTCAAGGTAAGCATTGAAAGATATGAATGTTGTGTAATTGTATTGCCTGTAGGGTGACTGTTACTGTATATTGTCTCTGTTCCTTTCTGGTCTATTATTTTAAGGCTCTCTCTTTGCTTAGAGGAACCCCTTTCAATATTTTCTGTAGGGCGGGTTAGGTGTTTACAAATTCTTTTTGTTTTTGTTTGTCCTAGAAGATTTTTAACTATCCTTCTATTTTCGATGACGGCCTAGCTGGATATAGTATTCTTGACTGCATATTTTTCTAGTTGAGTGCTCTGAATATATCATGTCAGTCCTTTCTGGCCTGCCAGGTCTCTGTAGATAGGTCTGTTGCCAATCTAATATTTCTACCATTGTATGTTACAGACCTCTTGTCCTGAGGTGCTTTCAGGATTTTCCCTTTGTCACTAAGATTTTTAAGTTTTATTGCTAAATGATGTGGTGTTGACATATTTTCATTGATTTTGAGGGGGTTTCTTTGTGCCTCCTGGATTTTGATGTTTATTCCATTTGCCAAATTAGTGAAATTCTCTGTTATAATTTGTTCCAGTATACCTTCTGCCGCCCTCTCTCTTTCTTCTTCTTCTGGGATTCCAATTATTTTAATATTGTTTCTTTCATCTTATGGTATCACTTATCTCTCAAATTCTCCCCTCATGGTCCAGTATTTGTTTATCTCTCTTTTTCTCAGCTTCTTTATTCTCTATCATTTGGTCTTCTATATCACTAATTCTCTCTTCTGCCTCATTTATCCTAACAGTAAGAGCCTTCATTTTTTATTGCACCTCATTAACAGCTTTTTGGGGGGTTAGATTTTAGTTCTTTTAGTTCTCCAGAAAGAGATTTTATTTCTCCACAAAGGGATTCTCTAGTATCTTCCATGATTTTTTTGAACCCAGCTAGCACCTTGGTTATAGTCATTCTGACATTTTACTGATGTCTGTATTGATTAGGTCCCTAGCCACAGTACTGCCTCTTGTTCTTTTTTTTTTTTTTTTTTTTTGAGGTGAGTTTTCCTGCTTTGTCATTTTATCCAGATAAAAATAGATGAATGAGAGAACAAGATACTAAAAGTGTAGCAACAACCCCAGAAAAATACATACTAACCCAATGAGAAAAGACCTTAAACTGGGAGGGAGAAGAAAGTAGAAAAAAGAAAAAATATATATATATATGCATATATATAACTAGTGAATAGGACAGAACTATACACCCAATTTTTGGTGTATTTTGGTCTGTTTAAAGAAACTGCCTCCCAAATTTTTAAAGAAAGAAAAACTTATATGTATACAAAAATAAGGGTAAACATGATGAAAGGATGGAATATGACTATAAAGATGAAAATTTTAAAAGATTCTAAAAAAGGAATTGATAAGATTAGAAGTTGGTTGAAAAAAAAAAGGAAACAATGTGATCAGACTGGAGACTAAATCAAAGCTATGTGCTAGATTGAGGGTATATTTTGATCTGTTAGAAGAAACTGTATCCCAAAATTTTAGAGAAAGAAAAACCAATATGCATACAAAAAATAAGGTTAAATACAATGAAGGGACAGAATATGACTATAACAATGGAAATTAACAAAGGTTTTTTAAAAAGGTATTGATAAGATAAAATAGTTTTAAAAGGTTAAAATAGGAAAGAGGAAAATTTTTAAAAAAAGAATAAGAAAAAAATTATACAAAATTTAAATTTGAAAGACTAAAGAATCATGGGAAAAGAGCCATGAATTCTATGTGATGCTTTTCCCTATCTCTGGAGTTCTGCAGTTCTCACTGATCAGAGAACTTTGTCTTGGCTGGATGTTCTTGCTGATCTTCTGGGGGAGGAGCTTGTTTCAGTGATTCTCAACTGTCATTGCCCGAGACAGAATTGCACCGCCCTTGCCTGCGGCCAGGCTAAGTAATCTGCTTGGGTTTGCTCTCAGGAGCTTGTTTTCCCTGATTGCTTTCTGTACAGCTTTGGAGGCAGAGAATGAAAATGGTGGCCTCCCAATCTCTGGCCTGTAGTTGCTGAGAGCTTGGGGCCCCACTCCTCAGCGCGCCCTCAGAGAAAAATGTCAATCCCTCCCATCTCCTTAGTCTCCGGCCATGCTCTGTGCTCACTCAGCCTATGACAAAGCATTTCTATCTCTGGTGCATGGCCCCATTTGGAGTCTCCAAACCCAGCAGATTCCTGCCTCGTGCTCCCACACAACTGCTCCTGGAGGAGGAAGGAGGTGGCGTCTTCCTGGATCTGTCACTTGTGGGGTTCCTGCTTAAAAAGCAGTGGCCCGACTATGACTTGGATCATGGTTTATAGCAATGACTTTCATTAAACCCACCCTAATGGCCTACAGCTGGGGGACATTTGTCTTCATGACAGAATAAATTTCATGTCAGGGTCCAGAAACATACTCACCCAGAATTGATAGCAACCTAGAAGTAATTCTAAACATAAGAACAACAGAAAATTTTTATAACAATAACTGTACTGGATTTTTTTTTTTTTGAGGCTGTTGTATGAATTAAGTGGCACGAGGCACATAAGGCATTGAACAAATCTCTTGGGTCATATTTTGTCTTGGTCAGTCAGGACAATCACTATCATCATCATCTTGGATTAGTGCTGAGTTGGCAGTAGTGCAGATGTACAAGTGAGTCAGGAGGTCATATTTTACATTTTAGTGACCCTTATATCATTATATATGCACAGTTTTTTTTTTCATTCTGTATACTGGTATTATTATACCAGTATATAAATGAGAAAATTGAAACTCAGAAACATTAAGTATCTTGCTCAGCTTCATACAGCTGTGGTGGATCTTGGTGTAGAGTCCTAATCTAACTGCCTGCCAAAGTCCATGTGATTTTTGACCATTGAAGATTTCCTCATTTTTTTCACAACATTTTGCAAAAGGTGTTAGATTAAATGCATAGATAACTGACCATTGATTACAACTGAGGATTCTTTGTTGCAAACCTAACAGTTTGAACTTACTAAATAAAAGAGGAAAACACAAATTGAGCATTTCTGATATTCCTGCCTAAATGTGTCACAAATATATGATATGAACCATCTCTGGAAACCAGGTTGGTTCTTGGTCTCCATACACAACATATCCATTGATGTCTCTTTACCTTTGGTCATACTATTCACACTACCTATAATGTCATTTATCTCTGTTGGTGTCTCTTTACCTTTGGCCATACTATTCACACTACCTATAATGTCATTTACCTCTGTTGGCTTTTTAATTATCCCTCATTTTTTCAGGACCAACTTAAGACCTACCTTGATCTTTCTAGTCTACCTGTTC
The DNA here is from genome assembly GCA_003697995.1 of Taxidea taxus jeffersonii. Lineage (NCBI taxonomy): Eukaryota > Metazoa > Chordata > Mammalia > Carnivora > Mustelidae > Taxidea > Taxidea taxus. Next base: position 79,884 of record ML106646.1, on the reverse strand, counting down.
TTTCTCTGAATTCCTATTGCAAGTGTTCTTTGGAACATAAAAATTAGTGCTTCTCCTTGTGAGATATCCTTTAGTTAAAAGCAACAGATGCTAGTCATACTAGTCTTAAACAACTAAGAGAAAAGAGAACAACAAAAGGGTTTCTTCTTTAAACTTTTTTTTTTTTAAAGATTTTATTTATTAGTTAGAGCGAGCGAGCGAGCACAGGCAGACAGAGAGGCAGGCAGAGGCAGAGGGAGAAGCAGACTCCCTGCCAAGCAAGGAGCCCGATGCGGGACTTGATCCCAGGACGCTGGGATCATGACCCGAGCCGAAGGCAGCGGCTTAACCAACTGAGCCACCCAGGCGTCCCAAGGGTTTCTTCTTTAATGCAAGAACATATCATGCACGTAGACCTTATGAGGGACTAGAATCAAGAACAGAAAGCCTTTAAGAACAGAAGCTTTCAAGCTATATCTTCCTTTCTCTCTCTTCCTTCTCTACCTCATTCCTTATTACTCTTTCCTTACATGTGTTTTTTCTGTGCAACATCATAAATATGATGTGGTCTGGACTCCCTAATTCATACATGTCTTTCTAGTTCAACTGTCCAATGTAGACTCACATAATTCAAATTTTATAGGAAAGAGACTCTTATTAAAGGGGTCCACTACTTGTCTCTTCAGATTGTGATCCAGTCACAGTTGTGGTATAGCTGTGAGTGGTTTAATCTACTTTATCATTTGATAGGCACTATCTTTTATAATTTTTAATATAGAATAATTAGTATAGATTTTGCAAAAATATTAAACTCTGAATGGAAAAGACAACAGCTTGACTTATTTTGTGCCCTTCACAATGCAGGTACTCAGTGTCTTATGGTTGATGAGTTTATTAACTCATTAGGGGAAGCTGAAGGACACTGGTATCCTTCATTGAGTCTTAATAAGTTGGAGGGTATGAAAGTAGATGTTATAGCACCCCACACTTCACCAGAATGAAGATACTGTCAGTTTACATCCCAGGAGCAAAATCTTTGCCCTGAAACAACCAGATCTGAGTAGAACAAAGTAGGAGATAGAGGGCAGGATCTGAGTTATCCAATCTCACTAATGAGGAAACAGTCATTCAAAGCAACCCTGGGAATGTTAGACAATATTGCCACTATGGAGAAACTTAAAGGGATGACCTTGAAGGTTTCCAAATGATTCTTAGGTCAGGATGAACAGGTCTGGAGGAAAAACCTGGTCTAACCTTAGCATCAGGAAGTCACATCTTTGGACATCTAGGCTATGTGATATGATGCTGTGGCAGGTGATGTTCTTTCCAGTTTATGTTGTATTTTTCCAGTGGTCCTTACTTTCCATAAGAGAACAATAATTGATTGTTATGAACAAAATCTAGGCTGAAAAAATCTGAGAATGGCAATTACATATTACTACTGAGGAAGGCCTGTGTATCTCTCCCTAGGAAGTAAGATATTTTATAACTGTCTCTGTAGAAACGTCTATTTGTATCTAAGTGTGTGTCTTTCATGGTAGCTGGTACATGCCTGAGCATATAGTGGCCAAATTATATTTGATTTTTAAATGAGTCTTGTTGTCTCATCTTGGTTCTGGAGGAGGAGTCAAGATGGCTGAGAAGTAGCAGGCTGAGACATCAGGCAGCAGGAGATCAGTTAGATAGCTTATCAAACCATTCGGAACACCTACAAATTCAAAAGGAGATCAAAGAAAAGAAGAGCAACAATTCTAGAAACAGAAAATCGACCACTTTCTTAAAGGTAGGACCAGCGGAGAAGTGAATCCAACGCGATGGGAAGATAGACCATGGGGGGAGGGGCCGCTCCCGGCAAGCGGCGGAGCAATGGAGCACAAAATCAGGACTTTTAAAAGTCTGCTCCACGGAGGGACATCACTCCAGAGGCTAAACTGGGGTGAAGACCTCATGGGGACAGCATGGCCTCAGGTCCCGCGGGGTCACAGAAGGATCGGGGGTGTCTGAGTGTCACAGAGCTCACAGGTATTAGAGCGGGGAAGCCGGCTGCGGAGACAGAGCCGAGGAGTGAGCTCTCAATTCGGGGTTACCTTGAACCATAATCCGTGACACAGGCCGGTGCTCTGTGCATGGGGTCCCCACAAGATCCGGGGAGACTCCGACCTGGGAGAGCCCAGGGATCTGTGGGGTTCGGAGACTCCAGGTAGGACTCTGCCAGAGACAGAGACGCTTGGTCACAGGCTGGGTGACCTCGGATTGCAGCCAGAGGCCAGTGAGACGGGAGTGATTGCACGCGATTTTCTCCAAGTGCGGCTGGAGGCTGGGGAGACGGGAGTGATTAAGTGCTTTTCTCTGAAGGTGCACTGAAGACTGGGGCCCCGAGCTCTTGGCTCCTCCGGACAGGAGATTGGGAGGCCGCCATTTTCATTCCCGTCCTCCGGAACTCTACGGAAAGTGTTCAGGGAACAAAAGCTCCCGAGAGCGAACCTGAGCGGATTACTTAGCCTGGCCCCTGGTAAGGGCGGTGCAATTCCGCCTGGGGCAGAGACACTTGAGAACCACTACAACAGGCCCCTCCCCCAGAAGATCAACAAGAAATCCAGCCAAGACCAAGTTTACTTACAAAGGAGAACAGTGGAATTCCAGAGGAGGAGAAAGCAAAGCATGGAATTCATGGCTTTCTCCCCATGAATCTTTAGTCTTGTAAAGTTAATTAATTTTTTAAATTTTTTTCTCTTCTGCTAATTTTTTTAAATTTTTACCCTTTCCTCTTTTAACGTTTTTTAAATAGTTTACCTTAATAACTTTCTTAAAAAATCTTTTTTGAACCTTTATTATTATAGTCATATTTTATCCTTCATTGTATCTAACTTTATTCTTTGTATACACATAGGGTTTTTTCTTCTAAAACATTTGGGGTACAACTCCTTCTAATAGATCAAAATACACCCCAAATCTAGCACCAGGCTTGATCTAGTCTCCAGCCCAAGCAAGTTCTCTCCACTTTCTTTTTTTTATTCTCCCTACCAACTTAGCTTATCAACTCCTTTGTTAGAAATTAATTTTTTTTCATCTTTATAGTCATATTTCATCCCTTCATAGTGTTTACCCCTATATATGTTTTTCATTCTTTAAAATTTTGGGAGGTAGTTTCTTCTAAGAGACCAAAATACTCCCCAAATTAAGTGGGTGACCCTGTTCTAGTCACCAGTCTAATACACATATATATTTTTTCTTTTTTTATATTTTTTCTTTATTTCTGTTCTCTTTTTAAATTTTTTTCTCTTTTCTGAACTTCTTTTTACCCCCTTTCTTCCCCCCACCCCACGATTTGGGGTCTCTTCTGATTTGGTTAAAGCACATTTTCCTGGGGTCTTTGCCACCCTTTTAGTATTTCATTTGCTCCTTCATATATTCTTATGTGGACAAAATGACAAGGCAGAAAAACATCACAAAAAAAAAAAAAAAAGAACAGGAGGCAGTACCAAAGGCTAGGGACCTAATCAATACAGACATTGGTAATATGTCAGATCTAGAATTCAGGATGACGATTCTCAAGATTCTAGCCGGGCTCGAAAAAGGCATGGAAGATATTAGAGAAACTCTGTCCGGAGAAATAAAAGCCCTTTCTGGAGAAATAAAAGAACTAAAATCTAACCAAGTTGAAATAAAAAAAGCTATTGATGAGGTGCAATAAAAAATTGAGGCTCTTACTGCTAGGATAAATGAGGCAGAAGAAAGAATTAGTGATGTAGAAGACCAAATGACAGAAAATAAAGAAGCTGAGCAAAAGAGAGACAAACAACTACTGGACCATGAGGGGAGAATTCGAGAGATAAGTGATACCATAAGACAAAATAACATTAGAATAATTGGGATTCCAGAAGAAGAAGAAAGAGGGAGGGGAGCAGAAGGTATATTGGATAGAATTATCGTAGAGAATTTCCCTAATATGACAAAGGGAACAAACATCAAAATCCAGGAGATGCAGAGAATCCCCCTCAAAATCAATAAGAATAGGTCCACAACCCATCATCTAATAGTAAAATTTACAAGTCTTAGTGACAAAGAGAAAATCCTGAAAGCAGCACGGGACAAGAAGTCTGTAGCATACAATGGTAGAAATATTAGATTGGCAGCAGACTTATCCACAGAGACCTGGCAGGCCAGAAAGAACTGGCATGATATATTCAGAGCACTAAACAAGAAAAACATTCAGCCAAGAATACTATATCCAGCTAGGTTTTCATTACAAATAGAAGGAGAGATAAAAAGCTTCCAGGACAAACAAAAACTAAAAGAATTTGCAAACACCAAACCAGCTCTACAGGAAATATTGAAAGGGGTCCTCTAAGCAAAGAGATACCCTAAAAGTATTAGATCAGAAAGGAACAGAGACAATATACAGTAACAATCACCATACAGGCAATACAATGGCACTAAATTCATATCTCTCAATAGTTACCCTGAATGTAAATGAGCTAAATGCCCCAATCAAAAGACACAGGGTTTCAGAATGGATAAAAAAACAAAACCCATCCATATGCTGCCTACAAGAAACTCATTTTAGACCCAAAGACACCTCCAGATTGAAAGTGAGGGGGTGGAAAACAATTTACCATGCTAATGGACATCAGAAGAAAACTGGGGTGGCAATCCTTATAACAGATCAATTAGATTTTAAGCCAGAGACTATAATAAGAGATGAGGAAGGACACTATATCATACTCAAAGGGTCTGTCCAACAAGAAGATCTAACAATTTTAAATATCTATGCCCCTAACATGGGAGCAGCCAACTATATAGACCAATTAATAATAAAATCAAAGAAACACATTGACAAGAATACAATAATTGTAGAGGACTTTAACACTCCCCTCACTGAAATGGACAGATCATCCAAGCAAAAGATCAAAAAGGAAATAAAGGTCTTAAATGACACACTGGAGCAGATGGACATCACAGATATATTCAGAACATTCCATCCCAAAGCAATAGAATACACTTTCTTCTCTAGTGCCCATGAAACATTCTCCAGAATAGATCACATCCTGGGTCATAAATCAGGTCTCAACCGGTATCAAAAGATTGGGGTCATTTCCTGCCTATTTTCAGACCACAATGCTCTGAAGCTAAAACTCAATCACAAGAGGAAATTTGGAAAGAGCCCAAATACATGGAGACTCAATAGCATCCTTTTAAAGAATGAATGGGTCAACCAGGAAATTAAAGAAGAATTGAAAAAAATCATGGAAACAAATGATAATGAAAACACAATGGTCCAAAGTCTGTGGGACACAGCAAAGGCAGTCCTAAGGGGAAAATATATAGCGATAGAAGCCTTTCTCAAGAAACAAGAAAGGTCTCAAATACACAACCTAACCCTATACCTAAAGGAGCTCAAGAAAGAACAACAAAGAAAGTCTAAACCCAGCAGGAGAAGAGAAATAATAAAGATCAAAGCAGAAATCAATGAAATAGGAACCAAAAAAACAATAGAACAAATCAACGAAACTAGGAGCTGGTTCTTTGAAAGAATTAATAAGATTGATAAACCCCTGGCCAGACTTATCAAAAAGAAAAGAGAAAGGACCCAAATAAATAAAATCATGAATGAAAGAGGAGAGATCACAATCATCTTGGTTCTGGTGACCATTCATTCTCTAGTGAATAATGACAAGGGTTTGTGGTCACACAGGAAAACTATAGATGAAAAAGCCAATTGTGTGTGTGTGTCTTTGTGTGTATGCAAATATATCATGCAAACAATTTCTTTCTCTATCAAGAGAACACCAAAATTCAGTGGATAATAGGAGAAGAGCCTTTTGAGTAAAGGGACCTTCTTTCTGACTAAGAATGGCACTATCTGTAAAACCAAACCACCTGGGCAAATGTAGGTAAGTTTGGCCTGCATCTTCTATGTCTTAAAGTGAAGTGATTTTTACCTGTCATAATAATGACAAAGATAGATTTAAAACATAGGAAATAGACTAATAATGATGGCTAAATTCATGTATGAATTTCCTTATCATGAAAGAGGATGGATACCTCCCATTTATGGTGGGCAGAGTTCTTACATGGCCTTACATTTCCCAACGTTTTATATAGTCCTCTTCCCTTCTGAGGCAGAGCCTGTAAGTAAGATGGGATAGTTACTCCTTTGATGAGGTTATGTTATACATGACAAATGGTGATAGGATAGTCACCCAAATATTATGTCACTTTATAGAAGTCTAATTCACAGCAGACTAAAGAGGAATTAAAAAGTCAGAGATGTAATGTTGCCACTTGGAAGAAAGCATATTGTGAACTGCTTTGGAGCCATGAGGCAAGGGATTGTGATCATCTTCTCAGAGCAGAGGACTATCCCTGGCTGATAGCTAGCAATATAATGGAATCTCAGGAAAACAGCCACAAAACACTGAATTTTGTCAATAACGGCATGAGCTTGGAAAAGGTTTCTGTGTCTAAGATGAGAATTCAATCCCACACCAACATCTTGATTTCAACCTGATGATACCCGAGCAGAGTAATCAGCTAACCTATATCTGAACTCCTAATCCAAAGAAATCATAAAATGCTAAATGGATGTTATTTAAATCATTGTTTGTGGTAATTTGCTACACAGCAATAGGGCACTAACAAACCATGAAGTAAATAGTTAAGGCATTCATTTAATGATTTAATAAACATTTATGGGGAATGTTCAGATGGCATACTAAGCATCATGGTAGGTAAGGGAGACTCAGTAAACACGACCACCACCATCCCCATGCAAATAAGAAGAGATTCTAATTAGGAACCAATTTTCCTGTTAAAAAAGAAATAACTACCCAAACTTCTCAGAACAGCATAATCTGTTTGTTAGGGGCAAATTAATAGATTCAGTTTGCAAAAGGGGAGAACTAGAATTTACACTGAGACTTCAGAGAAGGCAAGGTTATCACAGGATTAAAAATTATTTCTTCGTGTGTTACAACTCCATTGTTCTCTCTTTTCCTGTACAAGCCGGAAAGAAAGACACGAGTTCCATGTTATGAAGGTATCTGTTGGGTAAAGAGTGTTCCAATTTTTTGAGATGTCCACTTTTGCAAAAGCATCCCTTCTCCTCCCAAAAGTCTTAGACTCAACTAGCCACAGATTTCAATTTATGGCTGCAGAAATCACCTGTGGAACCCTGGTTTCAGCCCCACCAAGGTTAGGGAAGAATGAATAAATGACAAGCAAGTCCAGAATAAAGGGCTGTAACTTGCCCCTCTGCAGCTCAGGCAGAGAACAGCCCCTCTCATCTTTACCCCAACTCCTACACACACACACACACACACACACACACACACACACACACACACACAATCTATTTCCATATTTTCACACCTCTGCGGTTCCAGATGGCAAAACTGCAAGCATTTTCCTTATACTAGAAGTTTTAAAATCCATTTAACTGATAAAACCAGAAATACAATTCATCCTTTGGAAAGTTTTTTGTTTATTTTTGTTTTATTTTGTTTTTCCTCTTTCAGCTCCTTTATTTGGAGTGATTAGGGTAAACTTATCTTTCTCTGAAGAGACTAATGGTTCAGTGTGAGAGACCTGGAGAGAGGAAGAAAGAGAGAGGAGATAGAAAAAGACAAGGAGAGAAAGGGAGAGGGAGGAGATAGAGATATAGAGAGAAGGAAAAAGAGAGAGACAAAGAGAGAGGAAGAAAGGGAGAGAGAGAGGGAGACAAGGAGAGAGAGAGATGAGAGGGAGAGAGAGGGGGAGAGGGAGACAAAGAGAGGGAGAGAGAGTGACAAGAAGGGAGAGATGTGGGGGAGAGGAAGGGATAGAGGAGGAGAGAGAGAGAGAGAGAGACTGAGAAACTGAAAGAAAGCTTCTCGTACCATTGAATAGCTGTCCTGTATGTGGGAGGCTTGGTTCAGGTTGTTGACGTGGCATCCTGGGCAGGAGCAGCTCAATCCTGGGCCTGGAAATTCCTTTCAAAAATACCAATGTCTTGGTTGTGGTATAAACACAGGTTTCCTCTTGTATAAAAAATTATTTAATTTCTCCTCACCATCATTACTTACACACTGTGATGGTTTAACGGCCATGCAAATATTAGAGTTAACAGAGGTAAATCCCATACCTCAGTCTCTGATATAAAAACCCTATAAGTTGTAGCCATAATTATCATCATTAGAGTGTTCAGTATATTTGGGTGGAAGGGCAGTTATCTATACTTTCCAGTAGATATCCTAAAATTAAAAAAGAAGAAATATTTTTATTATTTTATAGGTGATTCTCTCTCCCACCCCACCCCCAAAGTATTTCACTCATGAAATGGCTTTCTTCTAATTATCCTCAATATTATTTAAATACAAGCTTGAAATACCCAACTTTCTTCACATTGACATTGCCCACCCCTGCCCCCGACCATGTAGATTCCTGTGTTCTGTCTGCAAAACTAGCCTATAAAATTAATTCTGAGATTGCAGTCTTTGCCTTGAAAAGGAAACTTAGACATGACATGTATCTTCTGTCCATTTCAATAACATCATGTCTCTTGCACCTGAAGTATTTGATAGATTATAAATTGAGTTGCTTCTAAATGGAGGAGATATGAGCCCCTTATATGTACCTGTCGCTTGAAGCAATCATTCTTAAGGTTGGTGTGAGTAGTGATGTACAGAAGACACAGGGGCCACTTTGATGAATTTTGATAAACAGAAAGGTTCATTTTAGGGTTTTAGACAGTAGTAAATAAATCAACCCATTTCAAGCTGCTGTAAAGACTGGGACCAGAGTAAGAGGCAAAATATAACCAGCAATGCTTACCCAGAAGAGTTCCTCACAGTTTCTCCATGTAAAATCTTGCAAGGACATGTTTCAATAATATTTTTCTCTGCTACAGGCTATTACATTCAACCCAGGCAACCACCCCCCTCTTCCCTACGCCAGTCAATGGAGCTGACATCCTCTTTGCTTATAGTATTTAGAGAAATTAAACTGTCAGTCTTCATTTCTCTTGATGGTTGTAACAGCAGGTCCATTTTTGTCGAAGAAGCTTATTTGAATTTGAAATCAACCTGGGTGACTTCAGAGTCCCAATTTCAGACTTCAATCTTCTGCTGAGATCTGCTGAGACACCAGGATACTGGTGTCCAAGCCAGTAGTAATACAAATGAAGTCTGATCATATTGGGCGGAGGCACCCTTTTCTTCCTTCTTGCCTTGGAATTCTCTAATTCAGAAGCTCAAGAGATTTCCAGGTCCAGAAATGACCTCACTGTTGCTGAGACAGGAGGGCAGAGGCCTGAAAAGTATGTCCCAGGGTTACTGCAACCAACCAGAGGGAGGACCAACCTCATCATATCAGAAGCCTGAGTCCCATCAAATGGGGACTAATCTTTTTTTTTTTTCCTCCCATGCTTCCTTCATCTATCCCTTCACTTCTGCTCTGCTCCCTGAGATCATTGATGCTTTAAAAAAAAAAACAAAAAAACATTTATTTATTTTAGAGAGAGAGCAAGCAGGAGAGAGAGTGGAGGGGGAACCAGAGAGAGAGAGAATCTAAAACAGGCTCCCCCACTTTGCAGTCCAGTCGGGAGGCTCAACTCCACGATCTTGAGATCATGACCTGAGACAAAATCAAAAGTCAGACACCTAAATGACTGAGCCACCCAGGCGCCTCCCTGAGATCACCTTTTAAGTAAATCATCTTATCCAAATCTTCTTGTCGGGGTTTGCTTTGGGAGGAAACTGAATCTAGGCGTTCTCTTCTTATAAACTCAGACTTTTCTAGAGCCATCTTACTCTTCACCATGTTCTAAAACCTCAGTTCAGAAAGCTGTTATGTCAATAGGTGTTTTTAGGAGAAGGAGGATTTAAGCAGTTTTCCTTTACAGAAGCATTTATCAGAAACAGGTGAATTGAGATACTCCCAGAGGAGGTGGAGATTATTTAAAAAAAGCACTTTTCAAATTTACTTAATCAAAGAATCCTTGGTTGGGTATTCATCTGCCAGGTTGCTGGCGATTTTTAGAGCACAGTTTAGTAAATGATAATGAGAGTTTCAGAATTAGAATATTTAAGAGGTGCAAGCAATGAATGGAAAAGACAAATGTCAGGGAGGTAATGGGATTATTGCACACAGCAAAGTGTGAGTCTCCTAAAAGCATTGGGTTCTATCCTCGAGGCTCTGCATCCAGCTCCTACTGGCCAGCCTTGACTCTCACCTGTCCTGAACCTTTTCTTCTCAATTATAAAGCACGTGTACTGATTCAGAACTAAATAGGTTCCTTTCAAGCCTTAAAATTCTGCAACTTTATTATGCATTAATGTATTTTACTCTAAAGATGGAGTCTAGCAAGAGGGTCCTTGATCTATCAACTAAAGCACTGTCTGCTGCACAAAAAAAGGAAAACCAACCAAATGATTATAAGCTGAAAAGGAATTTACCAGCTGACATGACTATAAAGGGAAAGCTTAAGTGCTTCAGGAATGACCTAAAGTGGGACTTGAAACCTTTCACCAGGACCCATTTCCTTCCATCTCCTCTACTCAGTTCTGTTTTCTTCCATGTGTTGACTTTACTACCAGGCCAGTGTGACCTTTATCCATGTGCACATCTGCTCTGAATGTGATACATATATTCATAGTTCGTATATATACTCATACATATTCACATATATATTTAGTATTTTTATTGACTTTTCTCAATCATTTCTGTTTCCATTTCATTGATTTTTTTTCATATAGTCTTTGTCCTTTACTTTTTTCTGCCTACTTTAGGTTTAATTTATTCTTTTCCTAGTTTTTGTTTGTTTGTTTTAGTATCAGAGGTAGAATTAGTGATTCATCAGGTGCATAGAACATCAGTGCCCATTACATCAAGTGCTAATTTCACATATTTTTAACCTCACCTTCAACTTGAAGGAGAGAGCTTGTTTTTCCTTCATAATCATACATATGCCCAGGGTAAGCCTCTCATTGGTTGAATTAGATCAGATTCTTACCTCTGAAGTAGTCACTATAGGTAGGGAGATAAGCTCTCCAGGAGTTGAAAATTAGTGTCTGCACCTTAGAATCATCTGTAGAGATTTAAAAAATACTTATATTGAGGCCTGCCTTAGGCTAATTAACTCCATGATGAGTGGGAACCGGGCATTAGTATACTTCGAAGCTCCCCGGTGACTTTAGTGTATGCAGTCTTAAGAACCATTGCTTTAGACCCAGACTATATGATTCATGTTTATAGAATTCACCTGGGGAGTATTTCAAAAGACGGGTTCTGATTCAGTAGGTCTGATGCAGGGCCCAGGGCACTGCGTTTCTAATAGGTTGTCAAGTGATGCTCACGATGTGGTTCATAGTCCACACTTTGAGAGAAAAGTCATACTATTCAGTATCTATTTCCACAACAGTCAGTAAGGTCAATTCTAACCAGAACATGTGGGGTAGGAGTGAAGAAGGTTTAACCCATCAAGAGAAATTTTACTTAGCTCTGATGAAATTTTCATTCCTGCTGATGAGAGACTGGAACTTATAGAATCAGCTTTTATAATTATGTATAAGAGCTCAGGCACATATTCATATCATAACTGTCTTTCTGAAATTCTGTACTCTAGTGAATAAGAAGTACAATTTGAATAGAGATCAGTTACCAGTACCCACGAAGTGTTAAACTTACTTTTATCTCTTTCTTCTTTCCTTTGAAATTTTAAAAAAAATTGGGCATGATTCTTTTTTTTTTTAAAGATTTTATTTATTCATCTGACAGACAGAGATCACAAGTAGGCAGAGAGGCAGGCAGAGAGAGAGAGAGAGAAGCAGGTTCCCCACTGAGCAGAGAGCCCAATGCGGGGCTCAATCCCAGGACTCTGAGATCACGACCTGAGCCGAAGGCAGAGGCTTAACCTGGGCATGATTCTTAAATAAAACACAAATTACAAAAAATACCTCTTAATATATCTAAACAACAGTGTTTTGTTGATAAAAGTTTTGTTTTAATGGATAAAAAATAATTGCTGTGAAAAATGAGTTTTGAGAGGGCGTTCTTTAGGTAAAGATTATCTCTTTAAAAAGAGTAAGTATCTACTTACAAAATTATTTATTTAGATTTAGGCAGCAAAACAAAAGAGGACTTTGAGTGTAACAGGACAGATCCACCCCTGCATAACCATTATCAGGTGGCCACTGGCCCCACGAAATAGTCAAACAAGCCCAAGGCTTACTCTGACTGCTTGCAAACGCCTTTTCTTTTCTTTTATATATTTTTTAAAGATTTTATTTATTTATTTGACAGAGAGAAATCACAAATAGGCAGAGAGAGAGAGAGGAGGAACAGGCTCCCCGCTGAGCAGAGAGCCCGATGCGGGGCTCGATCCCAGGACCCTGGGATCATGACCTGAGCCGAAGGCAGAGGCTTTAACCCACTGAGCCACCCAGGTGCCCCTGCAAACCCCTTTTAAAACCACCACCACCACCACCACCACCATAAAAACAGCTTTTACTAGCATAGTTAATAATACCAAAATAACCTAATAATTGACCTTGCATGGAAATGCACCGTGTGTGTGTTTGTTTTTTTCAAGACCTGCACAAGCAGCAGAACTAGGGAGGAGTGATGAGGTAAAGATACCAGTCAGTCAGCTTGGCAGGGCCAGATCTAGCACAGGCTCTGTCTGTCTGTGCGATCAAGGCTGACCAGCAGCCTCGCCAGCCTATTCCTATGAGGGGGGAGTGTGAGGACAGCCTGGGAGATGAATTTCCATGAGGGTGAGGGTTGGGTCCCTCTGGACCAGGTGAGCACCTTGGCCAAAGAGCACCCCCAGGTGGCTCTGTGTGTGTCTGGGGCAAAGCCAAGTCCAAGGGGGGAACTATGGTGCCCTCTGGTCACCAGGAAGGCCCCACTTGTTCCAGAGCAGCCTGCAATGAGGCCCTTTGGTTAGCAAGCCCTCCCCTCCCCTGGCCCCAGTCATTTCTGCAGAGCCTCCAAGAAGAGGGCAACCAAGGCAGCCAGACTTGAAAAGAAGGGCTAAAACAGTAAAAATAGATACGACTGCAAAGTGAACAAATCTGGACCCTTTTTAAATCTCTGTGTTTCCATTTTCTTCTTTGTGCAGGCATGAGGAGTGTGGGATCCTGAGGCCAGATGGCACAGCAGCCAACCAGCCGGAGAGTGAGGAGTCCAAACCCAGAAGGTAACTGAATGGTCACCTCTTATATACTCTCAGGAAATTACATTCCTGCCTTGTCATCAGGTGATGAAGTATGCTCTTTCCTCCAGGGGACGTTTTGAGAATGTTCCCTTTCCCTTAGATTTCCCAGGTTGTGACTATTATCCCCAGAATGAATTAACAAGATACCTACATTTTTGAAATTCAGTGGCTTTTACAATCAACTGACCTGTTCTATTTCTCTCTCTCCCCTTCCCTAATGCATCCCAAGGTTCACAAAATGTTAAATGAGGATATTAACTTCTGGCCTGTTGCCTTGGCTTCATTTCCAGGGACTATAGCATATCAAACTAACATAAAACATGTAGAATACACAACCTGAGGCTAAAATAACACCCAGAGCCCTGATTGTATTATCTAAAAGGCAATGAACATGCAGCTGAGATGCATGCCTAACTCACATAGTATCTCAAAAGTTATGAAGCTGTCAAGAGTTGTAAAGAGCCTACCAAACATCCTGCCATGATGCCCCAGGTTGTTCCTTAGTCCCACTTTTGGTGAGTCATCATATTTTGGATCATGCTAAAGAAATCCTGTTCAGCCCTGAATGCTAACTATCTAATATGTAATCCAGTCTGGCTCTCTGGCATCTCCTACCCCAGCTGCTCTAATCATACGATAACTCTGGAGCTCTGTTCTCACAGTGCCCTGCTCTCCTCGAAGGTCTTTAAAAAAAAGAAATACATTATTATTGACCATGTGTATAGTTAAAGAGACTGAGGGTCAGAGAGTTAAGTAATTGTTCTTCAATCATACAGATAAGAAGGCCTAATCTGAATCCAAGCCTTTTCAATATCACACATTTAATGTGTTAAGCTTTCCCAGGTTCCTTCCTGCAAGAATAGTCATTGTCTCAGGTTTTGAATACTTGGAGAGCAGCAGTTGCTTCTCATTTGCTCTGAAGCACTCCCTGTCCTGTACAATACCTGGCCAGAATGGCCGCTCTTTAAATGTTTGTTAGATCAGAGAGATGGGGAGTACGTGGTGAAGATATTGGCATTTAGGAAGAAGATTTTAGCTTTCTCTAATTCATACTTGGTTTGGCAACTTCTTCACTGACCCCATATACCTTCAACAAGGAAATAGAAGGACCTTTATTTGTGGGGTCAGCCCAGGCCTACCTAAGCACTTCCTGGTTTTTAGTCTCAGGGCAAGAGTCTGGTAAGAATAGACACAGCCAGAGCAATTACTCCTGTCTTCCCATCCTCTCCTGGTTAATTATACTACGACTTCAGTACCCTACATATTCACTGAGTAGGAGAATCTTATTTACTTACCTCCAGTCAGGGACATTTACTTCCTCTAAAAACCCATGGAACCTGGTACATAATAACTACTCAAAAATATTAGAAGATGGTATGACAGGAAAAGTGAATCAGTCCAATTCCTTTATATGATTGATGACAATGAAATCCAGAAGGGGGAAGGTATACTGATTATCAAAGCAACAGATTACTTTTGCTGGCTTGACTAAACTGGGACAGAAAATGACTACCTTCCCTACGATCTAATATGTAGGTTGAGACCTATATCTCTGGAAAATGTCTAGAGCATTAAACATAGGACTCAAAAAATTTCAAATTAAGTATGAATATGGAATGGGACCTTTAAGGGAATATTTCTGCCAAGCTAGACACTCTGACCCTAAAAGTGTTCATAGTGAGCATTTCATTTGTTGATGCCCAGGGTCAAGAATATGGACCTCCAGCAAGAAAGGGCTATGGGCACTGCTTTCTCATCATGAAACAAGGATAATGTGGGATACTAGAGGAGACTCAGGTGCCTCTAATATCTGGAGTAGCAGCCACACAACCTGGGTTTTTCCATTTTCAAGATTAAATAACACATTCTAACTGAGAGACTTAACATCTGAGCTATGGTACTTATTTTTCAGTTTTTTGTAAAATGTATATGTGTATTACAATAGAGGCCAATGTCAGTATGGGTCCAATGCAGTATGAAACAGGAGGATGCCATAATGGAGAGTCACTGGGTGATATTTAAGAAATACCAATCTTCCTGATATACATGGTATTTAAAATCAGTAAACTATTGACTGTCAAGTGATAGTATTTATAATGTTGCCTCAAAAACTCTGGATTCTATAATTTTAAACATATACTTTCTCAAATATCATATACTATATACCATTTTATGGCAAATATGAAAAGTCATTTATTGTACTGTCTATGAATGTTGGGGGGAGGGATATCATGAGGGTTCTCCAATGATTTTATATCTCTGCAACCTGAGGCAGAGAAGTTGGGAGGGAGAGATATTCATTCAGTCCAAGTTTTGACAGGAAATCTATTTGAGAACTGGATAATTATAGATCTCATAGATTTGCCCAACTTTAATGTGAAGGAAGGAAACAAAGAAAATGAAGCTGTCATGGGTACTCAATATGGGCTGGGCACTGTGCCCTATTCTTCACATGTCTCAACTCATGTAATCCTCATGACAACCTTGGGAGTAGGTATAACTATCCTAATTACATGGACATGCAAATTGAAGTAAAGAGGTTAAATAACATGAGTGCTTGATCTGTGACACAGCCTATATTTGATCCCTTGATTTTCTGACACATAAAGCCATATTCTTTCACTAATCCCATTGCCTGAGATTTGCTGAATTAATGCACACAAATAGATCGATGGCACATTAATAGGGAGGTTAAGTAACTGTCATGTCATTGGTAGTGACATGACACTGAAACAGAGCACATCCTCACAAAGGACCCTGCCATATTTAGAGTACTAGGCTTCCTTTAGCAAAACTTTTGTGTGGAAATTACATTTATAGATATCTACACAATCACAGACTTAGAGATTTTTTTTTTACCTTGAACATACCTTTCAGATCTTTTAATTCAACCCTTTCCTTTTACAGACGAGAAAAATGATATGTAGGAGGAGAAGTGTCCCAAGTCACAGAGCAAGCGAGAGGATTAGACCTCAGGATGACTAATTACTATCCTGCTTCTCTGGCAGCTGTTCCACATTTCTTATAGTAACCATCTAGTTACAGAATACGGAGACAATGGAAGGAGGACAAGGAGTTCTGACTAGCATGTTCCGGCTTCTATTACTTTACTCTGAAAGGGATAGCAAGGATGTGAGAGGCATGCAGCTGGAGTTTGGAAAACATGGGGGAACCCAAAGGCATCTATCACCAGCATCAGACATGGGATGGACTTTTCCCTTATTCATGAAACACACCAGTCAATATGTACAGAGGGCCAGGCTAGAGTCTGACAACACTGGGGGCAAACAAGGAACCTTACCGGCTTGCTAACTGTTGTGCTTAACACTTCACCTTGGTAAAGGCTTTCTAGACTAGAAAATTTAACATATGCAGGTATTCCACTAAATGCTGGAAGGAAGCATTGCCCTTCCTACAATACTTTCTAGTATTAATAGTTGGATGAAAGAAATGAGAAAGCTCTTTTATATGCTCTTTGGGCAAGGAATGGAGTGGATGATACAAATTCCATTTGGCAGGGTTGGGAAATTGATCAGACTGTAGAGGTGTCCAAGTCTCAGGCTCAAGTCCATGCTCGAGTCCATGGCCACAGGCTCAAGTCTCAGTGCATTCTGAGAACAAAGCCCTTTCACATGGCCACAAAGGATGGCAGCAGGACTGAGGCAAATCTCATAATAGCAGAGTGGGGCCAACTTTCTCTCAGATGCTTGGCCTCGATCTCTGCTAAAGGAGGACACTCTATCTCTGAGTAATGGTGCAATGAAATCAACATTTCTTTGTGGGAAGTATAAAAAGTATATGTATGCTCAAATATTTGAGCACCTTGAATATAAGGCGATATCCCACTTCATCACCAGAAAACACATAAAAAAAAACCCCTCTGGATTCTATCATTCTAAACACATACTTCTCAAAGGTGATTTATCTACCATTTTAAGGCAAATATGAAAAGATATTTACTGTACTGTCTATGAATGTTGGGGGGAGGGATATCATGAGTGTTCTCCAAAGATTTTATATCTCTGCATCCTAAGGCAGAGAAGTCAGGAAGGAGAGATATTCATTCAGTCTAAGTTTTGACAAGAAATCTATTTGAAAACTGGATAATTATAGATCTCATAGATTTGGCCAGCTTTAATGTGAAGGAAGGAAACAAAGATAACCTGAACCAGTGCCACAACAAAACTTCTGAATAGTTAATGTAGGGGACATTTAAATTCTTCATCGCTATTTGTAATCTCAGGATCTTCATTGTTAGAACCACTTTTTAAGTCATAAAACACAAAAAATAGGGGGTAGATGATGTTTTCTAAGGTGAAGTTGTTTGAGACACTGCACTTTTTGAATTTTATCTAATATAAATATTAAAGATTTTATTCCAAGCCACAGCCCCCCCTTACATAATATTAAAGCAATTTTTAACCAGCCTTTAAAAATATATTTATGATCTCTAGAATTTAATCACAGTAATAGCTTACTATGTTGTTTTATCGTACAATCATTAAAAGGCTTATTTACAATAATATGATTTGCGATTGTGGAGACCTACTCCTCAGATCAAGTACCACATTTCTAGTCCACCTTTTTATTTATTTTTTATTTTTATTTTATTTTATATTTTTAAAAGATTTTATTTATTTATTTATTTATTTGCCAGAGACAGAGGCAGTGAGAGAGGGAACACAAGCAGGGGGAGTGGGAGAGGGAGAAGCTTGCTTCCTACAGTGCAGGGAGCTAGATTCGGGGATCCATCCCAGAATCCTGGGACCATTACCTGAATCAAAGGCAGCCACTTAATGACTGAGCCACCCAGGAGCCCCCTTTTATTTATTTTTTAAATCTGAGATGATGTGATAAACCTTATAAGCAAAAGCCCAGAGTGCTTAGGAATGTGGGTTTCAGAACCTGTGCTGAAATATTGGCTTTTCTCCATCATAGTTCAAACTTTTACTACTTTCTTCTCTGTTTTCTCACGTGTGAAATGGGGTAATAATAGCAACTTCCTTGCAAAATGGTTATAAAGAGCAAAAGAAAATTTAAATAAAGATCGGGGCCTTAAGCTTTGTTAGTACTTGATGCATCCTGTTTTATTAGGATTCCAAGCTAGCAATGACCGAGGTAATTTCACAATAATGTGTATTGCCTAAATTGTTCATTAGTTTTGCTTTGTTTAGGAAAAGTAACTAAGTTAGTGTGACGATTGGAGATCATTTGTAAACCCTCAAAGGTTAATTTTCTTTCTTTCTTTCTTTCTTTCTTTCTTTTTAATGAGTGAGAACTATTGAGGAAGTAGTTCTTTAAATGTTTGTATCTTTGTTATTAAAGAAGAAATAAAAGGAAGTCACTAGGGCTTTGGGCCTGTCATAAAAGAAACAGAATTATTTCCTTGGGCTTTCTCCAAGGCTTGCTGTGTGCCTCAGGGTTAAAAGGCAGAGACCATAGCAACCTTAAGTTTATTTCTGTGATTTATTGCAGTAAAGCTTTTCATTGAAGGTATCCACAAGAATAATTATTTTTATGACAAACCTAAGAGCCTACTTGAAAAGATAACCAGAGAGGAAAAATTTTAGCAACATCTCAGAGTATATTAATGGCAAGATTGGGTTAGGAACCCTTGTCTAACACAGAAAATATACATGTCCTGCTATTATCCTTGGATTGAGGAAAAAGATGAGTAGTCATATATATCTGAAACAAACTCTATTTGTTTCTTGCTAAGCAAAAGACAAGTTTGGTTGCAGAGCTCAGTCATTTAACACAAAGCAGAAAAACAGCTTTCCATAATATTTTGAGGAAGTGGTGATGGGGGTTAGAAGACTGGCTGATTTCCAGAAGCAGGGAAATTAGGGTGAGAGAGGGTAATACAATTAAGCCTGGAACCTGTCTTTCATTAAAACTGTATTTTGTTCAGTATATTTTTTGCATTAATTTCAACAGTTTCAGGTAATGCTGTCTTAATTACTGAATTATTTGGTGCCTCCTTAAATGCTGTGTCTGAAAGGAGTGCCTCACTCACCTAGCCCTTGTCCTACTGTGTTTTGTTTTGTTTTGTTTAAAGATTTTATTTATTTGACAGAGAGAGATCACAAGTAGGCAGAGGCAGGCAGAGAGAGAGGGGGAAACAGGCTCCCTGCTGGGCAGAGAGCCTGATGCAGGGCTCGATCTCAGGATCCTGATATCGTGACCTGAGCAGAAGGCTGAGGCTTAACCCACTGAGTCACCCAGGTGCCCCCCTACTGTGTTTAAAGAATGTGTACTTGAAAAAGGGCTGCCATTGATTGGGAGGGGTGGGTTCACATTCAGTTCTTAACTGACTGAGCCACACGGGCGCCCCTATCTTTTATTCATTTATTTGGTTTTAAAATTATAATTCCTAGCCTTCTTTCTCTAAACAATATAATTTTTTTAAGATTTTATTTATTTATTTGACAGAGAGAGGCAAGTAGGCAGAGAGGCAGACGGGGGGGGGGGAGCAGGCTCCCCCCCGAGCAGAGAGCCGATGCGGGTCTTGATCCCAGGACCCTGAGATCAGGATGTGAGCCGAAGGCAGAGACTTAACCCACTGACCCACCCAGGTGCCCCTCTAAACAATTTAATCTTTAATGCCACAATGACTTAAAATGGGTTTATGCTAACGAATTACAGGCTTACCACACCAGCCAAATCATCTCCCTGGTAAATTGCACTTATACTCATTTGCACAATTTTCACAGAAAATATAGGAGAAAAACAATTAGCTCATTCTCAAATTTGATGAATTATTCAGTTATCTAATTTGAAATATCTTAGTCAAGATTATCACAAATTACTTGAAAATAACCCCTAACTTTTCTTTTGCCACCATTTTTCACAGTCAAGTAACCATTAGATACTATTAATAGCCACTGCCTTTTTCCTATCTTTCTATGCTCTCTCTCACTTCTCACTTGGTCTGTTTAAACAGCCTCTGCAGAAGGTACCTGACTCACCAGCTTCTCTAGTCTTCCTCTGCTCTTCCACTCAATCCCCCAGAGAGCCAACAAGTAGTCTTTTAAAATGCAAATTTAATCACTTTGTTGCTTTACATGTATATATATGTGTATATATGTGATATATTTATATATGTCATATATATGTTATATTTTTAAAATTTTATTTATTAATTTGACAGAGAGAGAGAGATCACAAATAGGCAGTGAGGCATACAGAGTGGGGTGGGGAAGCAGGCTCCCCGCTGAGCAGAGAGCCTGATGCGGGGCTTGATCCCAGGACACTGAGATCATGACGGGAGCTGGAGGCAGAGATTTGACCCACTGAGCCACCCAGGCGTCCCATGTCATATATATGTTATAATTTATATACAAATAATTTATATGTGTATATACATGTGTGTGTATTGTAGTTTCCCCAGAGGT
Source organism: Taxidea taxus jeffersonii (assembly GCA_003697995.1). Taxonomy (NCBI): domain Eukaryota; kingdom Metazoa; phylum Chordata; class Mammalia; order Carnivora; family Mustelidae; genus Taxidea; species Taxidea taxus. Next base: position 59,316 of record ML106646.1, on the reverse strand, counting down.
ATCCTCCATTCTGACTTTAATAACCTTAAATTACTTTTGTCTGTTCTTAAAGATCATCAGTAGAAACTTATAATATGTCCTCTTGTGTCTATCTTTCTTTATATTTGTTATATTTATTTACATTATTGTGTATGTAGGACTAGTTCATGTTGACAATGGATAAGACACCTTAATATTAATTAAAATTCAATAAAATACCATTTATTAAAATACTACCTATATTTATGTGTATAGTTCAAAAGAGAATGTAGAGAAGGAAGTGGAGGGAGGAAAGTATTAATTGATACATACAATTTGTCTCCTGAATATTTTTTTTGAGAAACACCCTAAATGCTTGAGAAGGGCAAGTATCATTGGAGAGGAAAAGGCTGTGGAATCTAAGGTGAATTTAGTTTGGACTTATTTTCATTCTGAGCAAACTACTCCTCTTTTCTTGAACTTAAGTTTATTATTATTATTTTTTTTTCATGTGTCAACAAAGTTAATAGTAATACAGACCACACAGGGTTGTCTTGAGGTTTAAATGAAAGTGTGCTTGGGAAAATGCTTTATAAACTAAGAGTTCCATTTAATTAGTCTGGTGATTCATGGAACCATATTGGGATGGTTATTAAAAGTCCAGGTGATTTTAAGAATATATTTTCTTTCTGATATCATGGTGGAAAACCATGACACTGTAGTACTAGAAACATAGTTGTATTCTAAACTGGCAATGCATATATTTTACGTATTTTGGGTTTGGAAAAATTTCTGGTATGTTCTTCAAGGCTGGTGTGTACAATAATCATAATCATAGTCATAGCAATAAAAACAGTTAGTAGTAATAGTAGTAGCAGTAGCAGTAGCAATAGCACTAATTAGTAGTAAATGGATAAGACAGAAATCATCTTAACCTTTAAATGACAAAACATATACTAATTTAAATCAATTATTCTTATTGGCTGAAAATTGATACATAGACATTGTAGGAAGTAATATATAATCAGACATATTTATTATAAGATGTTATCAGGACTGCTGCCTGTTCTCGTGCAATTTTTCTTTCTTTGATCACAGGATCAGAAAGAGAAATAGAATCCGGACCCATGTTTCTAAAAACCGAGTTCAGATTTTCATTCATGAGATCAGGTGACTTCTTCACAGTTATGATTTTTCTTCATGGCTCAATCCTTTTGTTCCAGTTCTTGATAAATTCAGCTTCAGAAAAGTGAAGAATCTTGCTATTTATTAAAATAGCTGATGTTGGGGCACCTGGATGGCTCAGTAGGTTAAAGCCTCTGCCTTCTGCTCAGGTCATGATCCCAGGGTCCTGGGATCGAGCCCTGCATCAGGCTCTCTGCTCAGCTGGGAGCCTGCTTCCCTCCCTCTCTCTCTGCCTGCCTCTCTGCCTACTTGTGATCTCTCTCTGTGAAATAGCTGATGTCAGTGGACATTATAGAATTCAGCTTAGAAAACAAAACAAAACAAAGCTGAAGAAAAAAATTCTTTTGTGATCTCTTTGCCTTATTAATTCTATTGTGGCTGAAACTGGGGGATTCTTGGCAGCACATCCACCGTGACTGTCCAGTTCAGTTTTAAATAACTCATATGATCAGCTTCCCACTATAGCTCCTGGGAACTTGTTCTGTGGTATAATAGAACTGAATGGTAGGAAGTTCTTCTTGATATAATATTCCTGGTCTCAATTCTTGAGAAAATCTCCTCTGCACAATTTCAATGCCATAAAGAAATCAATGGGAATCAAAAGTAGAAAAACACATGGCAGATGGATGAAGAGACAAGGTTGTGGGATGGGGTGGGAGAAGCCTTACTGAGAGAGCACATGCCAGCCAAGAAAGGGGGCCACAGCAAGTTTACCTCAAATGAAGGGACTGGCTGGAGAGAAGATATTTCTCCAAATGAATCTTAGAAAGCAGCATTATCAAAGCAGTCAATGGAAAATCCTCTCCCTAACTGTAGGCACTCTTTTAGCAAAGAAGATTCTCGAGATGCTGACTTTAGTAAAATCCAGAGGGGTGTTTGAATTTCAAATTGTTAACTTCATTTTTTAAAAAGATTTTATTTATTTATTTAAGATAGAATGTGCACAAGAGAGAAAGAGAGCACGAGTCTGGGGGAGGGTCAGAGAGAGAGGGAGAAGGAGGCTCTCCACCCAGCAGGGAGCCCAACACAGGGCTCAATCCCAGGCACTCCCAGATTGTTAACTTCAAGTTAATATTTAATCCATCTAAAACCCCCCTCTTTCCAGGTTAACAGGTATAACATGGCAAACACCAACTAATGGGGCATTCAGGGTAGGAGTGGATAAAACAGTTAAACTCTTCGTCAGGTTGTGATAGAGTTATTTTGTTCTCATGGATACCTATTCATCCCCATCTCTCTTGTCACATTTCCATGACTATCTTCTTTGAATCTTGAGTCCTCAGATCAATGTATTTTATAAAGTAATGACATGGGGCACCTGAGTGACTCAGTCCGTTAAGCGTCTGCCTTCAGCTCAGGTCATGATCCCAGCATCCTGGGACTGAGTCCCACATTGGGCTCTCTGCTCAGTGGAGGTCTGCTTCTCCCTCTCCCTCTGCCTGCTGTTCCCCCTGCTTGCGCTCTCTCTGTTTCTCTCTGTTAGATAAATAAATGAAAAAAAAGTTATGACATAAAAGCAGATATACAGAACCCAAGATAGTTCTTTGGAATTAGCTTCTTTTCCACCCTGCCTGTGCAAGTAGTCAAGGACAGTTTCTCTACAAAAATGTTATAAAGAAAAAAGCTTCAGATAAATTTTTTAGGGTACTTTTGGGAAAGACATATAAAAAGGGGACAGATTCACAGTATTATTTCATCCACATGTTTTAGTTAGACATGTTTTAATTCAAAGTTAAGCCATGTTATAGCTTATATACATGTAAAGTTAAAATTTCTAGACCCCAGAAAACTCAGATCTAATAGGTTACATGGCTTTTGGAATAAGACTCAAAATTGTCAATATCAGGGCTCCTGAGTGGCTCAGTGGGTTAAAGCCTCTGCCTTCGGCTCAGGTCATGATCCCAGCATCCTGGGATCAAGCCCCACATCAGGCTCCCTACTCAGTGGGGAGCCTGCTTCCTCCTCTCTCTCTGCTTGCCTCTCTGCCTACTTGTGATCTCTCTCTCTGTCAAATAAATAAATAAAATCTAAAAAAAAATTGTCAATGTGATAAACAGGACTAACCAGTCTTTTCTGCTTTCTGGCCACAATGGATATTCTGAACTCCTTTAAATGTGCTATGCCTCCTCGTGCTTCAGAGGCCTCCAACATGCTGCCTTTCACGGCCTGGATTTTCCTGAGTCCTCCTCTGCCCCACTTCATCCTCTTTCCTACTTACTTCAGAGACCATTGCTTAAATTTTTACATTCTCGGGAAAATCTCCCTGGTTAACAATCCCCCCTTCAGACTAGGTCATTTATTTTAAGTTCTTATATGATCCAGCACTTTTCTTCTAAAATAGGTACAAACACATACGCACACTAATAAATATATAAATATGTCCTTGGCTGAAATGTAAACTCCATGAGGACAGACACTTTTCATTCATTATTATACCCCTCATGCCTGCTCTGTGCCCATTGCATTTTGGACCCCTGCATGCTTTTGTTGATTAAGTAACTATGTATGTTACAGCTAATAATAATAATAATAAAGTGCCTATTTATAGCAAGATGTGACATATCTGGGAGCAGCTAAATAGAACCGTTCACAAATACCTGTATTAAAATAAGTAAACAAAGTCTTTCCCAAATGTAAGTTTATTTGCTGCCTGCTGGAGTCATCAAAGCACTGCTCCTGAAGACAAAAGCACATGCTTCCACACAGCTAAAACCACCCTCTATAAGGATTTCACTTCTTTCAATGTTCTTTCCATTTATAATCCATAGTTTCATCATTATATATATATATATATATATATATATATATATATATATAT
>ML106646.1:0-55255 GCA_003697995.1 Taxidea taxus jeffersonii | reverse complement strand
ATATATATATATATATATATATATATATATATATATTTCTAGTTTAAATTGTAAACCTGTTGAGAAAGGACAGTACTTTTTTTCCCCCCACAGCAGCCAGCGGACTATTAAGAATAGTACTACATAAGGATAACAACCACAGCATATGTCTTGGAATATTCAAAAGGCTCCCAAAGTACTTTTATCTATGATGTGGGTAGATGACTGTGATATTTAAATCCAAGTTGACAAGAGCACTGTAAGAGTGAAGAGATTCTCTGGTATTTCACAGATAAGCAAAAATCAAGTATCATTCAGAAACTGTTTCATTCAAAGGGATGAGCAACAGGAAAAGAAAGAAATTCCAGTGGTTTATGTGCAAATAAATATGGTGGGAAAACACGACTGTTCCAAAGGCATTATTAAGGTAAAAGCACTATAAATTGTGAAGTACTGGGAGTGGATAGATGAAGGTAAGGTCTCTGAAAGGAAGGCCAAATGGCTTAGAATATATGTAAGTAGGAGCATAGCTATTATCATCACAGTAAGGGTGAAGAAGAGCTTCTAGGGCAGACATTTGAACACTTAGAAAGGTAGAGTTAAGAGTAGGAGCTTATAGCTGCAAATGTTTCTAAATGCCCTAAATTGGAATATGAAGTCCAGCAGTAGCTAAAAGACATATACTCCAAACTGGAATGGGCAAAGAAAAGGGTTCAAGAAGTAGGTACCGGTGAGAATGTGGTAACTGAACTTAGTCCATGAAGACTTTCTTCATTTCCCCATGAGTATATGGTCTCTTCACCCGGATTCCTCCTGCACTCACTGCCTGTTTCGCTCAGATGGTAGTAAGGTTTTGGTACTTCAGGTGATCCTTTGGAAGGTAGTCTGCCTCATCTATCCAGTAAGATCAAGGAGACCAGTGTCAGTGAGGCTATGGTCCACCTTCCATTATTTGCTTGGCCAACACATAGATGCCACAAAACACAGTGCCTGTAAATTCCTAAGTTTTGAAATAGTCTTGTTATACATCAAAGATACAGTCACTGTTTTCAAATGCAGTTCTGGAAATATGCTTTTGAAAAAGCCTTGGCTCTAGTGCTGGACATCCAACAGAACAGCGGTTTTCAGATCTAGCTGTCTGATGCAGATGCTCTCTGGTGGAATAGCACAGCAGCCACAACATGTTCCTCTTAGAATACAACAGATGAGCTGCCTTTCTTCTTGCTTCCTTCTTTCTGCTTGGAAGAAATACTGGGTCTTGAAGTTGCAGGTGGTCCAGATTTTTTCACAAGTATGCAGTTAATTCAGCTTGCTTCACAGTTATACCCTTGGTTTCCTGATAGGTATTCCTGGATGCTAGGCTATATGAGTTCTAAGAGGGCCCTTTCATTTTTACATTGGAACTTGTAGTAAACTCTTCAAACAATTATTTTTTAGAAGCTGTGGAACCGATGGATTTGTTCATGTTGTACTATTGTCTAAAATAAACTCATAATCACTCTTGTTCCTGCCTCCTACTTATGACACTTGAAATTTAATGCGTAGGTACGTAATCTGGAGCTAAGATGAGGTGAGCAAACCAGTTCCTAATTCACTTCTGTTAATTCAATAATTATCAGGAACTCAACCCAGAAAAACTCACAATATTTTTTTTAAGTTGAGTATAGTTGACCCCGATGCTACATTAGTTTTGAGTGTACAACAAGCGATTCAGCTTCTCTATACGTTATGCTATGCTCACCACAAGTGTAGCTACCATCTGTCACCATACAACACTCTTACTATAACATCGACTATATTCCCTGTGCTGTACCTTTCATCCCCATGACTTATACATTCCATAATTGGAGGCCTGGAAAAAAATATAGCTGGAGACCTGTATCTCCCACTCCCTTTACCCATTTTGTCCACCCCTACTCCCCTTTCTCTGGCCACCATTGGTTGCGTCTTTATATTTATAGGTTATTCTGATTTTTTTGCTTGTTTAATCATTACTTTTGTTTTTTTAAATTCCACATAAATGTTAAATCATTTAGTATTTGTCTTTCTCAGACTTATTTCACTTAGTATGCCACTCTAAATCCATTCATGCCCTTACAGATGGCAAAATCTCATTCTTTTTATGACTAATATTCCATTGTACATATATACCACATCCTCTTTATCTATTCATCTCTCTTGATGTAAAAATCATATTTTTTTTACTTTCAAGATGCCAGAGCACAAGGTAAACAAGAATTAATTATATATCCATTAGATTTTGCTTTGTAACAAAATTGCCAGAACAAAGTGGCTTTAAACAACAGCTCCTTATGTTGGTGTGAATTACACATTTTGGCTCAGGTGGCTCAAACTCAGGTGGCTGTCTTACTTATTGGATTTGGACTTTGCTATTTTTGGATGAGGCCTTGGCCAGGATGACTAGGATGTTTGTGATACCTGGACTAAGTGTTGTCTCTTCCCGCATTGTCTGTTATCTACTAGTAGACAAACCTCTTATCTTAATGACAAAACTCCAAGACACATCAAGGCATGATAGATAGAAGAATGACATGTAGCTCCTATTTTTGTGGTAGGGATCATTCCATAGTACTTCATCTTCCAAGGCACAGTCCCTTCTTAAGTCTCTACATGGGTCAGATTTCTATTGTCTTGTTGGCCAAACAAAGCTTAACTTTCCTGAAATACACCACTTTGTCTTTTGAAGTTTTTGTTTCTTTATTCATAAAATGAAAGTTTAGAATAAATGGATCAGTTCTAACACCTTTTCTAACTTAAAATTCTATAAGCACATGTCTCAAAAACCTTGAAGCCCAAAAGGAAATAGATTTGCTATAGTTTGTGAATATTTGTATATAAATGAAATACATATAAACAGAACACAGAATGTTTTATGTAATGTTCTTCATTTTTACCCATAAAAATTGATTTTCATCAATGGGGCATTCATATGCAATGTTACTTTACAAATGAAATAAAAAAAGCAGTAACCACAGAAAGAAGTGTTTATTACAGCCAAATACTACACTAATTTTTTTTCCCCATTGTGACTTTCTAGGATCCTTAAAACAAATCTAAGAGGTAGGCTTCATTACCTCATCTTTAGGAGATAAAGAAACCAAAGCTTAGAGAGAGTAAGGTGAAAAGGCAAGTAAGTTGTTTTCATATTCAAACTCATATCTTTCTAATTTTAAAGCCACTATTCTGGGGTGCCTGGGTGGCTCAGTTTGTTAAGCATGGAACTTGATTTCAGCTCAGGTCATGACATCAAGGTCTTGAGAGGGAGCCCTACCTCTGTGGAGCTCAGTGTGGAGTGTGGGACCTGCTTAGGATTCTCTCTCTTCCTCTCTTTCTGCCTCCCCTCCCTGCATGTGTGTTCTCTCTCTTTCTCTCTCTCAAGAAATGAATAAGCAAATAAACAGCTACTATTCCTATACTTTAACTGGAATGAACTAAACACTTGTATTTTCAATGGACATTAATCCAGGAGATTTTTGCAAATACCAGAAGGAGTGATGTATAAGAACAGTGAAGTATTGACTTTTTTTTTTCCTGTGGTACTTCTATTTCATTATTTTTATAGCCTTATCGATTTTATTTAATCTGTCATTGTGATGAGAAAAACTAATCATCACACGATCAGTAGGGTCTATGATATTATATGAAACTCCCTCCCTCCCCCGCTTGAGCAAATATAATAGGATTGACCTTCTGACATTCAGACCTACAAAAAGAATTTTCTGTGAACACTGAAGTGTCTCCCGTAGGAATAAAAGTCTATAAAATGGATATCAGAAGAAAAAGTGTGTTCTCAAATCTGACTACTGGGATTCTGCAGATAGTACAAGCTCCACTCTCCCCCACCACACCCACACACAGACACAGACATACACGTGACAGTTTCATTAGTCAGTACCCTTGAGTTGGTACTGACTCCATGGTTTTTATACAGGAGCTGGAATGTTCAGAAAGTACACAATGTGCTCTGCCTGATCTAAGAACAAATAGAACCACTGGCATTCAAGGAAGGACAACTTTTGGTTCCACTCTGTATATGGCACTAAGTTATTTGGTTCACTGTGATGGATGCCCAGTGAGTGATTCCCTAACTCCCCTAGCACAAGAAGGACTGCAGGAGTTTTCACGTAAGGATGTATATCAAGAAGTGATTCAGTCATTTCCAACAGCAGGCTGCAGTAATTTGATAGTTAGTCATAGCTACTTAAAAATCCCATTTGAATTTACAAAGTAAATTACCTTTGCTCCCTGTTCATTCTATGACTTACTTTTTTCACATATATAAGCAAGAGAAATCCAGTAATCCTAAAATTGGTATGCTGGAACTGGACCCAGAAGGAATAGACCCAGTGATGCTTAACTACATGCTCATGCTGCCTATAGAGTGCACCATTTGAGATGTTTTTTCTAATAATGGAGTGGTGCTATCTTAATTATTTATTCACTCCTGGTGGTTTTCACTTGTTATTGCGTGAAGATGCCAATTCCCCATGACAGCAGAGTCACTCTCTCCATAGAGACTTAGAAGTAGCAGAGACCAAAGAAATTATGTGTCTGTTTTCTGATTGCCTGGGGCCAGAAAGATAGCCTCTATGAGATCTCATCTATGATGTTGGCTTCAGTAACATCCAGTCCCTCTACATTAGTTGGGCACATTTAGTTTCAAATTATACTGAATCACTTCAGGGAATCTATTTTTTAAAATGTAATATGATAAAAATATAGGTGTTTCCATCAAAGGTAAAGGCAGTTTTGATCTCCCTGCAGATTGACTCTCTCTGCCCAACCAAACTTTATTGTAGAATGGATTCTGCCACAGCTCTATAGATGGTATTGACATGAGCAGAATTTTAGTTTCCATTCCCAAGGAAAGGACTGTGATTGACTCAGTTTGGGTCTACTACAATGGCAGGTTAATTATTTCGTCTCAATTTTATTACTACTATATAATAGATTCACACTTTTTCCCCATTGCCATGGCCACAGGGTTAGCAAAATATGCATTCTTCCTGCAACCGAGTTTGGGCTTTGCCATGTGACTCGGTGGAGCTAAAGAAAGATGAGAAGTTATGACACAGGTAGAGCATTGAAATATGTTTGCATATGTGGACTTCTTCTCTTTCATCTAATTATCCACCATGAGAAGAATATCTACCTTATTAGCTATTGCACTTTTAGCTGAGGTCTCTGAACAATCATATCTGGAGTAGACATAGACTGAAGTAGCAGCCTGAAGCTGTGGCCAGTAGAGATCTATTAAAAGCCAGCTAGCTTACAGTCCTTTGAGTATAATGATGCTGTTTTAAAATTGGGATCACTTGTTATGCCACAGTATTGCCATAACAATTGACCAATAGAGAAATCGGTACTGAAAATTGTGTGCTGCCATAACAAACTTAAAATGCATTGCACTGGCATTGAAAAAGAATAATAGGTAGTGAGGAAACTAGTACTGGAGACTAGAAAAATATTGACACATTTATGACAATGTGAAGACAGTATACCTGATAGACATAAAACATTGTATGAGAGAATCTCAAGGCAAAATATTGAGAAGGTAAGTTATATTTGATAAGATTCACTAAGGAAGAAATAAGCTCAGAAAAGTACCTCTGGTTTACAAAGACTTTTGAAAAGAGATAAGAGAGCTATAAAAAAGAAGGGCAGGGCTGGGCATTGCAGTCTGGTAAAATGAAACCATTTCCAGACATTTAAAAGCTATGGACATTTAAATACTATGGACTTTAGAACCAAAACCAAATCCATATCACTTCTTATTTGGATTTCTGAATATAGATGCTGCTTATTCTGATTTTTATTTTTATGCCATTATATTATTAAGTAAATATAATATGTATTAATCTAGACTCATTTCTTATATTTTGTAAAGTTGTCCTTTAATCCAATTTTACTAACAAATGCCTTTAACTCTTCTGTAAATTTCCAAAGAATTTTTATCTCAGTAGGTAATTTCTCCTAATTAGCATAATATGTAGATCCCATATATTTTTCCAAAATACATACCAAAACTTAATTTGTTTAAAACACTTGGGGCTACCTATATCTTTGGTGTAGTTACAAGACCTTTTTGAGTATGGTTGTTGGAATTTCTACATTATTTTTGTTGCCTAAGTCACATCTACAATGGAGTATTCATAATTTTAATTCCCATTTCCTGAAAGTGTAAGACATTGGACATGTGAAAAAAATTGAAGGTATCATCATAGATATTTTTGTTATTTTCAGTTGTCTAGCTCATATACATTTCAAAACTTTTATCTTTAGCTTGTCTTTATCTTGTCTTTACAAAGTATATAACAGCTTTAATGCCAACAACCCTATTTTCATACTTTAAAATCAATACTTTACAATATTATTTAATCACACAATTCAAAAAGTGCATAATTATTATAGTAGGCAGGTTCTAGGATGTCTCATCCCAATTACCCCAATTTCTGGTATTCACACTGTTATATAAACTCCACTGCAATGTAGTCTGGTAACTTGCTTATACCCATAGAATAAGGCAAGGAGATGGGATGTCACTTCCCATGATTAGCTTACATAGATTTTTAACTTCTGTTGTGCTATCATAATTTCTTTATTGCCTATGAGGCTCATATACTTTGATGAAACTAGCTTCCATGTTGTAGAAGTTCATAGGGCTAAGTACTTAAGAAAGCCTCCAGCCAACAGCCAGTGGGAACTGAGACTCTTAGTCCAACAGTCCTTAAGGTACTGAATTCTGCCAATAATCCAACGACCTTTGAAGTTGATCTGTCTCCAGTCAAATTTTTAGATGAGACCCCAGACTTGGCTAATACCTTTACTTGTAGCCTGGTGAGAGACTGTGAAACAGAGGATCCAGCTAAGCCATGTCCAGACTCCTGGTATCCAGAAAGTGTAGGATAATAAAACTCTGATTTTTAAGGTAGTGACAATGACAATAACAAGAATCTAGAGCACTGCTATTAAGACTAACAACCAGGGCAAAGACGATTAATCTAGGATGTGGCTGTCAAACTTTTGCTGATAGCTCTAAAAGCATTAAAATGGCATCCTATAGATCCCTTTAGCTGGACAAATGTATCCAGCAAGACCTTAGATAAATTGAAGATACGGTCTTACAGAATCCTAATACACATACAATCTAGACAGGCATATCTGAACATGACTAGTTGTGGCTTTTGTCATAAATACTTAAAAATTAATTGTACAAGCATAAAATGATTCAAGTCTTCAAACTACATATACAAATAAAACTGAGTAACTCCAAAATGTAATTGGAAAATGAGCTACACATAACAGATTTCTCAAAAATTTCTCATAGACATATTACCTACTTCTCAAAGTTTATCCTGTGTCTGTGCTGACTCTAAAACCTGGTATACTGTTTACTTCAACTAGATTCCAATTCCTGGACACCCTGACATTGCCACTATTGCTACCTTACATGATTCCTGTTTCTATCAGGCTCAAATAGATACAACAGAAAACAGTGTGCTTAAGTTACAAACTGCCAAGAAAGAGACTGTTATAAGAGGGAAGATAGGATGACTCATCACTTAATAGTGTTCATGAAAATTGCTTGGTGCCCTACAGAGAACTTTAAATAAAAAATGAATTCTGATCATCAAAGTGCAAAGAAGAGGAAGTATAATCATCTTTTTTCTCCCTTTCAATCATTAAATTTAAAAAGTATGGTATCACTGAGAAAAGTCTCACCGATGCTTCATGTTTCCAGATCACTTGACTGCTCATGAAGGTAGTGCCCTGATCTTGCAGACAACAGTAGAATTAACCACATAGAACAGTCAAGGGGGCAGCTGTGACCTTTGTACCCCAGCAAAGTGCTGCCTGAAAGCTCTTGGTTTGTGATTTGGACACTCCTAGGGCTCTTCAAACTTAGATGCTCACAAGGCTCTGCACATTTAGCCCACAAACTCCAGGTGGCTGTCAGTGTGTAGATCTTAGTGCAGGTAAGAGATGATTTCTTTGAGGGGAAGAAAAGGGGGGGAAAGTGGGGAACTAAGATTGGAAACTAGGGGTATATTCTCTGGAACTGATATTCATAGGCAAAGCACAGACATTATTAGCTTTGTTTCCACTTGTAAAGTGGGGCTAAAGGGATAGGAAACAAATGCTTTCACATTTAACACAAGTGAAGGGTTTTCTTTTTATTTCTGATTCTCATAGTTTCATGTCCAGTCATTTAATACTACACACTTTATGCTGCTTATGAAATCTGTGATACAGTCTCTTCTTGGTTTGGGTCGGTTTCAAATTGGGTTCAGAACAAAACACCTTCAAAGCATTCATGAGGAAAAAGAAGGAGGGGCAAAACTGGACTGGAGGCAGTTGGGTATGGACTACACTGCACACTTCTCAAAAAAAAAAAAAAAAAAGCTAACCACCCAACCCCTCCCCTGCTCTCCCACAAACTTGCTGTACTCTGAATGGAGTTTGGGACAAATCTGCGAAGAGGCTCCCTCTCTCTGGCTTTCCACGAGGCAGTAGTAAGCTCCCTTTTTGCTCCTTTATCAGGCCCCTTTTAAAATTTCTCTTCTATACTCTCTTGTATATCTTTACTCTCTGTATATACATATGTTATCTCTATCATAGTAGAAGGAACTAGGGTACTTGAGTTTGCATTTCAAGTCTTACAATTTATTCCATTTACTCATTGACTTATTTGCAAAATATTTGCAAATCATACATCATCTGTTAAAAGGTTACTGTCCAAAATATATAAAGAACTCATACAACTTAATTAGCAAAAAAAAAAAAAAAAGACTAAAAAGAATGGACAAAGCATCCAAAGAAGGTATGTAGATGGCCAACAGGTACCTAAAGGATGCTCAACATCACTAAGCATCAGAGAAATGAAAATCAAAACCACAATGAGTTATCACATCATGCTTGTTAGAATGGCTATGATCAAAAAGACATAAAATAAGTGGTCTTGGCAAGAACGTGGAAAAAGGAGAACTGTTGAACCCTGTCAATGGGAATGTAAATTGGTGTAGTTACTATGCCAAACAGTATGAGGTTTCTTAAAACTTCTAAAATAGAATTACCACATGACCCAGTAATTCCACTTCTGGGTATTTATCTGAAGAAAATGAAGACACTAACTCAAAAACATATCTGCACCTCCATGTTCGTTGCAGCATTATTTACATTATCCAAGATATGAAAACAACCTAAGTATCCATCAATGGATGAATGGATAAAGATTAGATAGATAGATAGATAGATAGATAGATAGATAGATTTCAACCATAAAAAAGAATTTAATCTTGCCAGTTGCTGAAACATGGAAGGACCTGGAAGACATTATACTAAATAAGAAACTAAACTCATAGACACAGAGAACAGATTTGGTTGTTGCCAGAAGTGGGGGATGGAAGTGGGTGAAATGGGAAAAGGGAGTCCAAAGGCACAAAATTCCAGTCATAAAATAAATAAATCATGGGGATGTAATGTACAGCATAGTGACTAGAGTTAATAATACCATATTGCATATTTGAAAGTCACCAAGAGAGTTCTCATTTCACAGTGTATACAAATATTGAATCATTAAGTTGTACACCTAAAACTAATCTAATGTCATGTATCAATTATACCTCAATTTAAAGAAAAGAAAAGAATGAGGATAAAGAACTTCACTTTGATTCATTTTAGTAAATAAAATTATTATTGTATTACATTTAAATGCAACTCTAGTGGATTTCTTTCCAGTAGACAAGGGAGCTTATTGGTAATTCTTCAAACATCATGCCCTAAACATATCTTCCCCCTGAGAGGGCTCAGTATAGATAAATAATGTAGCTTAGACTTCAGGGTCCCTCACAACAGCTCCCTTCCAAGGCCTCTTATTTCCTCATTCTAAAGAAATATCTACTTTTATTTTTACATGGTTTTGTATTCATAGTTTTGTGGGGTTTTTACCTTAGAATGGTTCCTTGAATTGTTAGTATTTGGGCCCACCTAACTCTGCATCCTTCCCAGCCTTACTTTTGGCATAATACCTTGGCTCAGAGGGACTGGCAGAAATCTAAGAATGCCACAATGACTCTGCTCCCAACAATTTCTCCCCTCCTCCAAGCTTCCTAACTCACTTAAATGTCCTGGGAAATATAAAGTGGAAACCCTCACAAGTGGAGAAAATTGGGCAACCATGCTGGAAATTTGTCTGCATCAAAAAACTGGAGTGTGAGCTAGAGTAGAAGCATGAAGATAGAATTCTGGGGAGAAAGTAGTTTAGGATTGGAGTGCCTGGGTGGCTCAGTGGGTTAAAGCCTCTGCCTTCGGCTCAGGTCATGATCCCAGGGTCTTGGGATCGAGCCCCACATCGGGCTCTCTGCTCAGCAGGAAGCCTGCTTCCTCCTCTCTCTCTGTCTGCCTCTCTGCCTACTTGTGATCTCTGTCTCTCAAATAAATAAATAAAGTCCTTAAAAATTAAAAAAAAAAAGAAAGTAGTTTAGGATTAATATCTTAGTGTTGTGAAGTCTGACATAGTCCTTGACCCTAATTCTATGGTGGAAGTTAAGTAGAAAAATTAGGGTTTAAAAGAACAAATAGGTCATTTACAACTCAGGATGACTGGAGACATTTAATACGAGCAGTAAAGCAGAACACACAGATCAATTACTTGCTTTTTTTCTTAGCCATCACTAAAAAATAGAATTGTGGATTTTTTTTCCTATTTAAAAAAGCTATCCACAAAGAAGAGTTGACACACAGTCAAATATAAAATGAAATTTGACAGGAAAAACAAAAACAAAATACACCACCACCAACCAAAACACGTATCAATTTTAAGTGAAGGAAGAGGCAAGAGATTATAGGCTTCCTGATAACCCACAAGAAGTGATAACATTTAAGAACTGAAGTAGAATCATTTAAAAACACTGCTGGCTGTTGTGGGCTAGAAATGACTCTTGAATGTTTCACTGTCTGTGACCCAAATCCAATCACACCTCATTACCTTATTAAGAATTCACCATAATGCCCACTTTTTGTGGGTGAGTTCTATAATTGCAATTATTTGGATAATCAGCTGGTGACCTGACAATTTCCACAACCTGCTCTATGTATTTCCATGGATTTTCAATTTTCTTTATAAATACTCTAGAATATTTTAGAAGAACTGTGGTTATACTTCCCATTAGTTTGGAAGATCTGAAGAAAATGAACTAAACATTCTGTTTCCTTTACCCCCTCAATAATTCTATTCAGTTTGATTCTATAAAAAGTTACTGAACATGAGTTATCTTATGATCCTTTCACATTGTTGTATCGAATATTTATGTATCTCTTGTAATGGTGTTTAACTTTTTCATATATTTATTCTGTGACTTCTCAGCTAGATGATTCTTTTAATGAAAGCTCTTATAAACTATGTGTGAATGTCTGACACTTCCAGAAATGCACGTATATATATATATCATAGTGCTTACTCTACATCCATATAAAATGATGCAAGGGGGAATCTGAATATATAGAACTCAAAGCATGACTTCATAGAAAATGACAGCATGAATCCTGTAAAAACAGTGTTGATGCATTTGAATGTCTTTATTCCAAGGAATGCAGAAGGAAAAACAAAACAAAACAAAAAAACCCAGAACATAAGCATATTCCGTTGCCTCATTTTTCCTGATTTATTTGCTACAGTTTGAATAATGACAAAAATATTGAATATTACATTGCACTACAGAGACAACACAAAGCCAGCTCATCAAACCTCAGTGACTAAAATTAAAGGTAGCTTGTATGGATAGCTAGAAAGTAGGGCCATTCCTGGACAAAATATCTTGAAAGAAGAATGTGGTTATACTTCAAATCCAGGGCCATGGAAATTAAAGTGGACACAACTTACTAAGAACTCTGCTGTCTCTTCCACCTAAAACAGCAGCTTCTTGGCTCAACTAGTCAAATCATAAACCAGGTATCGGGAATGGCCTACACACTCAACCTCTCCTAAGTAAAAAGGCAAGGTCATTTTTTTTCTCTGTACTACTATACTTGTTCATGTAGATGCAGAATATTTAGTAAAGCTATCATCCATAGTAAAATGGAAAAGAAAATATCTTATTTAATTACTCTTGGATCTGGAAAAGGAAATTTGTGCTCAGATTTCAAAAGTGCCAACTGGTTTCTTGAAGCTCCTTATAATGAGGTATGAATATAGAGAAATGAGATAGGAATCAAAGCAAGCAAAAACAAAACAAAACAAAAACCCCAAACCTACTCAGTTTTCAAGGAAAAATTTATAGGAAAATAAGGAAGCAAAGAATAGTTTGGTTTAGAAGTAAAATTGTTTCTCCTCTGTAACCTCACCAGGTTATCGAGGATTCTAAAATTAAGAAATTAAGAAAAATTGTTTAAAATATCTACAATAAAGATTGAATTCACTGGAGAAATATTTAATGTTTGGATATTCCTTTAGGAAAGGGAATGAAAGACAAAATGCCTATTAACACTACCCCTGTTAAGTCTTCTACTAGATAGTCAAGCTATCCCAAAAGGCGAGGAAAAAAAATTAAAAGACATCTAGAATTCGAAGTAAAACATCAAGCTGTTATTACTTGTAGATGGCTTATTTACCTAGAACATAAAAGCAATTATAGAAATATAAAATTAATATGCCTTTGACAAGTTTGTTAGGTATAAGATCAATATACCAAAATACTGGATTCCTTTGTTACATTAAAATAAATGAAAAGTACAATTTAAAAAATTGCTACTAACAATAGCATCAAAAGCAAGTGTGTAAGAATTAATTTAAAGAAAGTTGTGTCAGATTACTGAACTGAGAACCACATTGAGATTCCACCTTACTCAAGTTACAATGGTAAAAATTGACAAGGCAAGAAACAATAAAAGTTGGAGAGGTTGAGGAGAAATGGGGACCCTCTTACATTGTTGGTGGGAATGCAAGTTGGTACAGCCACTTTGGAAAATAGTGTGGAAGTTCTTCAAAAAGTTAAAAATTGAGCTCTCCTATGATCCAGGAACTGCACTACTGGGCATTTACCCCAAAGATACAGTTGTAGTGAAAAGAAGGGCCACCTGTACCCCAATGTTCATAGCAGCAATGTCCACGATAGCCAAACTGTGGAAGGAGAAGAGATGCCCTTCAACAGATGAATGGATAAAGAAGATGTGGTCCATATATACAATAGAATATTACTCAACCATCAGAAAGTATGAATACCCAACATCTGCATCAACATGGATGGAAATGGTAGAGATTATGCTAAGTGAAATAAGTCAAGCAGAGAAAGACAATTATCATATGGTTTCACTTATTTGTGAAACATGAGGAATAGCCTGGAGGACATTAGGAGAAGGAAGGGAAAAATGAAGTGGGGAAAATCAGAGAGGGAGATGAACCATGAGAAACTATGGACTCTAAGAAACCAACTGAGGGTTTTAGAGGGGAGAGGGGTGGGGGGATGGGTGAGTCCTGTAATGGGCATTAAGGAGGGTACATATTGCATGGAGCACTGAGTGTTATACACAAACAATGAATCATGGAACAACTACATCAAAAACTAATGATGCACCGTATTGTGACTAATATAATAAAACATTAATTAAAAAAGTACAAAATCTATTAAGATACATTATGAAAGTCCAAGACAGACCAGTTCATAGGTTTAAAAATTCAAAATGTAAATGTCACTTTTTTATTCTCCAAGGCTTCTATTAAATACAGTAACATAATCTAAAACATGCATTTTTCACCTTTCATCACTTAAAAAAAAGGCTGGATCTCTTAGAAACCTATTTATAAAACATACTGAAAAAATATGAATATTTTATATTTTGCATACTGACTTTATATCTAAATAATGATTTACAACAACATAACTCTAGATTTATAGGATAAATAGAAATAACATTTTCATTGTGTTGAACTTACTAATATTTCTTAAAAAGAAACAAAATTCTAAACCCAGAGGAAAATAAAATTAGTAAGCACCCCGTGCTTATTAATACATTCCCTTCTTCAAACCCGCCAAAACTGGACCAACTGGACTCTTTCCTCCTGGGACCAGCAGTGGGGGGCCTTGCCACCCTCCAGCCCCATAACTCTTCTCTTTCCCTTTGGCTTCTTTCCCCCTGAGCTCTGCCCTCAATCTGTTCCTTGGCTGGGGGTCCAAGACCCTGCCTTCTGGCCTTCCTTCCACAAGTATGCCTCGCCCCTAAGCTGGGGCTGCAGGGACTTAATTTATAGGGAGAAGCCTTTGGTGGTGACCACCGGCCCCAGCTGGGCTGCCTCACACCAAGGCAGTCTGTCCCTGGCAGGGGGCCTTCTCTCTCAGCTTCCCCTTTTCCATTCCCCTTGCTGTGGCTAAGGGGTGGGGGTGAGGGGACAGGGACAGAGGACTGCCCACTACGGGCTGGGGCTCGGAAAACCCAAGTTTGCCGATTTCAATAAATACCTCTTGTCTTTAAAAAAAAAAATTAATACCTTTTATCAAAGGGCATCAATAAGAGGGTGAAGAAAGCAATCCCCAAGTTTGAAAGATAATGTTTTCAAATGCATGTATCTGGCAGAGGACTTGTATTCTATCTGTAAACAATATCTATAAATCAATGAGATTATGTTAAAAATAGACAATATCAATAGAAAATTAAAAAGCACCTTGAACAGACACTTTTTTTTTTTAAGATTTCATTTATTTATTTGACAGACAGAGATCACAAGTAGGCAGAGAGTCAGACAGAGAGAGAGGGTGAAGCAGGCTCCCTGCTGAGCAGAGACCCTGATGCGGGGCTTGATCCCAGGACCTTGGGATCATGACCTGAGCCAAAGGCAAAGGCTTTAACCCACTGAGCCACCCAGGCATCCCATGAACAGATACTTTGTAAAAGAAGATACCCGAGTAATGAATAAAAATCTGAAAAATTCACAATTTCTGAAATCATCAGAAAAATAAAAATTGAAGTTGATCAATTTACTCTGCACCCAAAAGAATTGCTGAGCTATAAAAGATGACTACTGAAGCACCAAGATCATGCAGAACTCACACATTGCTGCTAGGAGTATACATTCGTGCAGCCCTTTTGCTGTTTGGAAGTATCTAATACAGAAGACACATCTAACATTTCCACATTAACTGAGATAGGCTTTCTACTCTTTTTTTTTTTCTTTAAGCTTTTTTATTTAAACATATAATGTAATCCCACCACCCTCTCCCAACCCCTCGCCCCCCCCACCCCCCTCAGTTTGTTTTATGACATTAAGAGTCTCTTTTGGTTTGTCTCCCTCCCGATCTGATCTTGTTTCATTTTTTCTTTTCCTACCACCTTAACCCCCACCCCCCATTGCATCTCCACTTCCTCATATCAGGGAGATCATGTGATAGTTGTCTTTCTCCAGTTGACTTATTTCGCTAAGCATAATATGCTCTAGTTCCATCCATGTCGTTGCAAATGGTAAGATTTCATTTCTTTTGATGGCTGCGTAGTATTCCATTGTATATATATACCACATCTTCTTAATTTTACCCAGAGAAACACATACATGTGCTTACCAAAATACCTGTATTAGAATATTCATAAAACCATGATTTGTAATATACATGCTAAGAAATTACCCCAATTCCCATCAACAATGGAGTAAATAGTGTGGTACAGTTGGCCAAATAAAATACTATAGAACAATACAAATTGATGGTTTAGAATAATAACAGAGGTTCACAAATGCAACTTTGAGAGATAAAGGACAAGAACAGGCATAACCAACCTATGCCTTTACACATCAGGGTAATAGTCTCTCTCCCTGTGTCTCTCTCTGTACCCTGCATCTTCTGTAACTTCTTTCCAAACTCTTTCATGATGCTTCTCCTCCTTTCATCTTAACAAATACTGAAAAAAAGAAAATCATGTTCCCTGCATCTCTTTATTTCTTCAAATATTCTGTTTTTATGTATTCTGTCTTTTCCCATAAGAAAATATGGAATTACATGGAGAAAAAATTTCTGGACCCCACCCAGATTTCCAGGACATTTATAAGGAAATATTTAGAAGCAAGTATTGTTGGGAGGGAAGACCTAATTAACTACCACAGATTCTTGGAGACCATGATCGTTCTGGCTGCTGGTAGAGGAAGAAGCCTATGACCAAGGGTCCTACTCTGCAATCTATACATTGTACTTACCGTCTTTGGGTACAATTTTCAGGAAGTGCATCTAGAAAAAGGCTGTTTGCATTTATAAAGGGTTGGGAGGAAAAAAGTTGGACAGCAAGAAGTAGATCTTTTCCCAATCCTTGTCACGCACCCTGTTAACTTGGGTTAATTTGTCATCATGGGAACCCCAGATCCTTCCATACATATTAGTTTCCTCATAGTCTTTGAAAGATACATCTAACTTGCATTGCCTCTGCTAGTTCAATTCCTCTCGGGCAAACAATTTATTAATATTACAATTTGTAATCCCTAAATGGCCTGGATGACACCGTACTGACTGAATGTTATTTAAAAGCATGATTCAGGAGAGAAAATGCCATATATTATGCCTTCCTGGTCATTTTAATTTTCTTTTATTGCATCTTGGCAGGAGCGTAATAACCATACATTAAATAAAATAAGACATTACACATCATGTATTAATTACTACAGTGTTAAGAAATACTGTCTCTGCTCTCAGAGATGGCAAATTTAAATAAATGGAATTTTAAAATATCACTTGCCAATTTTCTTTCATTCAGAATGCAAATTTTAAATATATTTACTTGTTTTCCTAAGAGGGCAACTATTGTTTTTTTTTTTTTTTTTTTTTTTGAGGGGGGTACTCGTAACCTTCTGCCAGAGAATAAGGATAATTCTAGGACATATGAACTATTCAAAGCATTCTACCATCACTTTCATCTTTGGCAGATATTCTTTTAGATTCTGGCAGGAAAAGTGAGGCATTAAGTGGCTTTTTTAGTTCACCATTGTCATTTTCCCCATCTGCGTTGTCTTTCTGCAAATGCTCTCTCCACTCCTTATGTATTATGTGCTGCAGGTTAGGAGCTCTAGTAGCTGGGTGGTTAGTTCCCGGAATTTTGAATCAAACTTCTTTAGTGTTTTTTCCCTAGCTTTATTTAAGTATAACTGACAAATAAGAATTGTATGTAGTTAAGGTACACAGTGTGATGTTTTGATATATGCATATATTTTGAAATGATTACTGTAATCAAATTAATTAACAGAACAATCCCTTTACATTGATACAATTTTCATGTGTGTTAAGAACATTTAATATCTGTTCTCCTAGCAAATTTCATATCTAGAATACAGTAATATTAACTCTAGTCATCATGTTGTACATTAGATCCGTAGAATTTATTTACCTTATAACTAAAAGTTTGCACCCGTTGACCAAAAACTCCCATTCTCTCCTGGGCCACCCCAAACCCTGGTAAACATCTTTTTTAAATTTAATTTATTTTTTTTCCAGTGTTCCAAAATTCATCGTTTATGCACAACACCCAGTGCTCCATGCAATACATGCCATCATTCTACTCTGCTTCTGTGAGTTAAGATTTTTTTAGATTCCACATATAAGTGAAATCATACAATGCTTAACCTTTCCCTGTCTGGTTTACTTCACTTAGCATGATATCTTTCAGGTGCCTCCAAGTTGATTTCCTTCTTTCTTATGACTTAATAACATTCTATTTTTTATGTATACTCCATTTTTTTTATCCATCCTTTATCCTTTATCCATCCCTATATGACTTTAAGTCCTAATTCATCTACTTTCTCTCTGACCACATGATTCTTCTTATCTTAACTTCAAGTTGCTTATCTGTAAAAGAGGTTAATCATAGCTACAAAACCAAAAGTTTTTCCTAGATGCATTAAATTTCTCTTTGTTGAATCCAGATGTCCCAGGAAGATTTCCCTCATTCTCATGATCCAGAAAAAGCTGATTTAACCACCACCAACTGAAGATCTTAAAACTCCCTAAGACTTTGTCACATTCTCATGGGACTTGTGTTTTTAGTGAGTGTTCCCAAAAGCCCTTCAAGGAGAATGAATGATCAAAACTATATTTATATATAGTATTTGCATTTTCCCTCCCATCTCTAAGTGTTTTCTAAAATTAACTGAGATTTTGACAACTGATATTTTACATGTTGTTGCTTAATAATATTGTTTAAAATGTTTTACTTCATAAAATATTAACTTTTATTTATATTGTATTTTCCTGGATATATTATTACTAATTTTATTAGAGCCATTCAGAGTAACATGATTGCCATCCTTTTAAATATACTGAAATTTGCTTTATTGCCTAGAAAACTGTCTATTCAAATCAAAGTATCATGCGCACTTAAAAAAGGTGTTGTACCTTGCCATTGGAAATGTTCAATAAGCAAAAATTAGATCAAGTTGGTTTTTCAAATCCTCTATGTCTCCTGTGAAGTTTTTGCCTAATGTTTGCCAGTTGCTGAGAGAAGGGTTTAAAATTTTCAGATGCGATTGGGAATTTTTTTCTTTGTCTTTCAATTCCCACAATTTTGACTTTATGTGTTTTTTAGATTTCTTTTTTTGTTTTTAGATTCATTATAAAGCATGTGTGTATGTGGTTATATATTTAGGATGAATGTTGTCCTTATTAATTGTGAAATGTCCTTCTGTATCTCAGGTAATACTATTTATGTTGAAGTTATATATCTGTTGTTAATAAAGCCACTTCAGCCTGCTTGTGCATACCATTTACATGGTACACTGTTTTTCTTTAAGTTTTAAACCTATTTGTACTTTATATTTGTATGTGTATCTTCTAGATAGCATGTAGTTGAGCTACACATTTGATTTATTTAATGTGAATCCCTGTCTTTTTATTAGAAAGTGGTAAAATATTAAAATTTAACATAAATACTAATGTAGTCATATTTAAGTATATGATTTTATTATTTCCTGATTGCCCCTGCTTTTTCAGTTGTTTTTTTCTCTCTAATCCCTTTTCTTCCATCTTCTGTATTTTTTAAAAAAATATTTTTTCATTTTAGAGACAGTAAGTGAGTGAGCAGGGGGAAGGGGCAAAGGGAAAGGGGAAGCACACTCCTCGCTGAACGAGGAGTTCCACCTGGGGCTAGATCTCAGGATCCTGCCATCATGACCCCTGCTGAAACCAAGAGTTAGACACTCAATGGACTGAGCCACCTTGGTGCCCCTGCTATCTTCTGTAGTTTTGAATATTTTTATTATACTATCTTATATATGTTATGTTTATATTTTTTTAAAGTTTAATTCCAGTACAGTTAACATACAGTGTTATATTTGTTTCAGGCATACAGTATAGTGATTCAACAATTCTGTACATTTCTCATTGCTCAACATGATACATATCCTCTTCACCTATTTCACCCATCCCCCCACCCAACTCCCCTCTGGTAATCAGCAGTTTGTTCTCTATCATTAGGAGTCCATTCTTTGGTTTGTCTCTTTTTCTAGTTGTTTTATTTCTTAAATTCCTCATATGAGTGAAATCATGGTGTATTTGTCTTTCTCTGAATCACTTATTTCATTTAGCATTATACTCTCTAGCTCCATCCATGTCCTTGCAAATGGCAAGACTTCATTCTTTTTCATGGCTGAGTAGTATTCCATTGTGTATATGTATCACCTCTTTACCCATTCATCAATTGATAGATACTTGGGCTGCTTCCATATCTTTGCTATTGTAGATAATGCTGCTATAAACATAAGGGTGTGTGTATCCCTTTGAATTAGTGTTTTTTTATCCTTTCGGTAAATACCCAGTAGTGTGATTACTGGATGTTAGGGTAGCTCTATTTTTTACTTTTTGAGGAACCTTAAATCTTGTTTTCCACAGTGACTGCACCAGTTTGCATTCCCACCAACAGTGCATTTCTCCACATCCTTGCCAACACCTGTTGTATCTTTTTTTTATTTTATTTTAAGATTTTATTTATTTATTTATTTGAGGGAGAGTGAAATCTAGAGAGAGAAGGAGAGAGCACACACAGAGGGAGAGGGAGAGAGAGAAGCAGACTCCCCACCGTGCAGGTGGCCTGACACAGGTCTCCATCCCATGACCCTGGGATCATGATCTGAGCCAAAGGCAGATGCTTAACTGACTGAACCACCCAGGTACCCCCAAACCTGTTTCTTATTTTAGCCATACTGACAGGTGTGAGGTCATATTTTCATTGTGGTTTTCATTTGTATTTCCCTGATGATAAGTGATGTTGAACATGTGTCTTTTCATGTGTCTGTTGGCCATTTGTATATCTTCTTTGGAAAAATATCTGTTCATGTCTTCTCCTCATTTTTAAATTCAATTATTTGTATTTTGGGTGTTGAGTTTTATAAGTTCTTTATATATTTTGACAGTAACCCTTTATTGGATATGTCACTTGCAAATATCTTCTCCCATTCTATAGGTTGCCTTGTAGTTTTCTTGTTTCCTTTGCTGTATAGAAGCTTTTAATTTTGATGTAGTTTATTACTGATTTTCTTTCTTGCTTCAGAAGATATATCTAGAAAAAGGTTGCTACAGCTGATGTCAAAGAAGTTACTGCCTGTGTTTCTTCTAGGATTTTAATAGTTTCATATATCATATTTAGGTCTTTAATCCATTTTGAATTTATTTTTGTGTATGGTGTAAGAAAGTGGCCCAGTTTCATTCTTTTGTATGTTACTTTCCAGTTTTCCAAACACCATGTGTTGATGAGATAGTCCTTTTCCCATTGGATGTTCCTTACTGTTTTGTCAAAGATTAATTGATCATATAATTTGGGGTTTATTTCTGGGTTTTCTCTTCTGTTCCATTGATCTATGTGTCCATTTTTGTGCCAGTACCATACTGTTTTGATTACTTTAGCTTTGTAGTTTATCTTGAAATATGGGATTGTGATACTTCTAGCTTTGCTCTTCTCTTTAAGGATTGCTTTGGCTATTCGGAGTCTTTTGTAATTCCATACAAATTTTAATATTGTTTGTTCTAGTTCTGTGAAAAATGCTGTTGATATTTTGATAGGGATTGCATTAAATCTGTAAGTTGCTTTGGATGGTATGCACATTTTAGCAATTTTTGTTCTTTGAATCCATGA
Organism: Taxidea taxus jeffersonii; assembly: GCA_003697995.1. Lineage (NCBI taxonomy): Eukaryota > Metazoa > Chordata > Mammalia > Carnivora > Mustelidae > Taxidea > Taxidea taxus. The sequence goes on along the minus strand of ML106646.1, from coordinate 34,168 downwards.
GCATGTAATATCTTTCCAGTTGTTTGTGTTGTCTTCAATTTCTTTCACCAGTGTTCTATGGTTTTTAGAGAACAGATCTTTCACCTCTTTGGTTAAGTATTTTATTTTTTTTAATGTAATTGTAAATGGAGTTGCTTCTTAATTTCTCTCTTTCTGGTCCTTTATTATTAGAATAGAGAAATGTGACCAATTTCTGTACATTGATTTTGTATCTTATGACCTTACTGAATTCATTTATCAGTTCTAGTAGTTTTTTGGTGGATTCTTTAGGATTTTCCACATAAAATATCATGCCATCTGCAAATAGTGAAAGTTTTACTTATTCATTACATATTTGTATTCTTTTTATTCTTTTCTCTTGTCTGATTGCTGTGGCTAGAACTTCCAGTACTATGTTGAGTGGTGAGAGTGGACATCCTTGTCTTTTTCCTGACTGTAGTGGAAAAGCTCTGTTTTTTAACATTGAGTATGATGTTATCTGTGGGTTTATCATATATGGCCTTTATTACATTAAGGTATGTACCCTTTAAACCTATTTTGTTGAGGGTTCTTATAATAAATTATTACTGTACTTTGTCAAATCCTTTTTCTGCATCTATTTAAATGATCATATGGTTTTTATCCTTTCTCTTCTTGATGGATGTATCACATTAATTGATTTGTGAATAGTGAACCACAATGGCACCCTTGGAATAAACCCCATTTGATTGTGGTGAACAATTTTTTTAATGTATTGTAGGAATCAGTTTGTTAGTATTTTGTTGAGGATTTCTGCATCTATGTTCATCAAAGTTTATAGGGTTTTTTTGTTTTGTTTTGTTTTTTGGTAGTATCTTTATCTGATTTTGGTATCTAGGTAATGCTGGATTCATAGAATGAATATGGAAGCTTTCCTTCCTCTTCTATTTTGTGGAATATTTTGAAAAGGATAGTTATTAAGTCTTCTTTAAATGTTAGGTAGAAATTCATGCGTAAAGCTGTCTTGTCTTGGTTTTTGTTTGTTGGGAGTTTTTCTTTTTAAAATGTTTTATTTATTTATTTGAGAATGAGAGAGCAGATCAAGAGAGAAAGCATATGAGTTGGGGAGAGGGGTAAAGGAAGAGGGAGAGAGAGAAACAGACTTCCTGATGAGCAGGGATTCAGACACAGGCTTGATGCTAGGACTCTGGGATCATGACCTGAGCCAAAGGCAGATGCTTAACTCACTGAGCTACCCAGTGCCCTGGGAGTTTTTTGACTGCTGATTCAATTTCATTGCTGATAATCAGTCTGTTCAATTTTTCCATTTCTTTCTGGTTCAGGTTTGGAAAGTTATATGTTTCTAGGAGTTACTTATTTCTTCCAGGTTGTCCAATTTATCAGCATAAATTTTTTCATAATATTGTCTTATATTCCTGTTAATTTTTGTCTTGTCTGTTTATATTTTCTTTTCTTTCATTTCTGATTTTGTTTGTGTCCTCTCTCTCTTTCTCTCTCTCCCCTTTTTATTTTGATGAGTTTGGCTAGAGGTTTATCAATTTTGTTGTTCTTTCTCAAAGAACCTGGTGCTGATTTATCGATCTGGTCTACTGCGGGTTTTTTAGTTTGTTTCATTTATATCTTATTATTTCCTTCTTTCTACTGGTTTTTGGGGGTTTTGTTGTTGTTGTTCTTTTTCTAGCTCCTTGGGTGTAAGGTTAGATTGTTTATTTGAGATTTTTCTAGCTTCTTGAGAATGTTCTGTATTGCTATGAACTTCCCTCTTAGAACAGTTTTGGCTGCATTCCAAAGATTTTAGATTATTGTATTTTCATTTTTATTTGTCTCCATGTATTTTTTTATATCCTCTTTGATTTTTTGGTTGATACATTCATTGTTTAGTAACATGTTATTTAACTTCCATGCATTTGTGCTCTTTCAGATTTATTTTTGTGATTGATTTCTAGTTTCATAGTGTTGTGGTCAGAAAAGATGCATGGTGTGACTTCAGTCTTTTTTGATTTATTGAGACTTGTTTTGTGGCCTAATATGTATATATTCTGAAGAATGTCCCATGTGCCTTTTGAGAGAATGTGTGTTCTGCTATTTTAGGATAGCATGTTCTGAATATATCTGTTAGGTCCATCTGGTCCAATGTGTTATTCAAATTCACTGTTTCCTTGTTAGTTTTCTGTTTGGATGAACAATCCTTTAGTGTAAGTGGGCATTAAAGTTCTCTACTATCATTGTATTACTATCAATTATTTACTTTATGTTTGTTATTAACTGCTTTATGTATTTGAGTGCTCCTATGTTGGGTATATGAATATTTACAGTTGTTAAATTCTTCTTGTTGGATTGTTCCATTTATGATTATATAGTGTCCTTCTTTGTTTCTTGTTACAATCTTTGTTTCAAAGTCTTTTTTATATGATGCAAACATTGTTAACCCAGCTTTCTTTTTGCTTCTATTTGCAAAATAAGTTATTTTCCATCCCTTTACTTTCAATTTGCATATGTCTTTAGTTTAAATGAGTCTTTTATATGCAGCATAGAGATGGGTCTTATTTTTTTTATCCATTCCATCACTCTATGTTTTTGAGTGGGTCATTTAGTCAACTTGCATTCAGAGTAATTATTGATAGGTATGTACTTTGCGCCATGTTGTTACTTTTTTTTATAATTGCTTTTGAAGTTCTCTGTTCCTCTCTTCTCTTACTCTTTTCTTGCAGTTTGCTGGCTTTCCTTAGTGATATATTTGGATTCCTTTTTCTTTATTTTTAGCATATCTATTACCTATTTTTGATCTGTGATTACCTTTAGTTTTTTTTTTTTTATGTAACATCTTTTGCATATAGCAGTCGATATTAAGTTCATGGTTACTTAAACATTTGAGCCCATTGTTTACTCCTTTCCCTTCATGTTTAAGGTAATGGTATCATAGTTTCTTTTACTTTGTGAATCCCTTGAGTAAGTTTTTAGATATACTTATTTTTACTGCTTGTGTGCTTTGTACTTTTCTTACTCCTCTTTTCACTTTTTCCTATCCCCTCAAAGAGTCCCCTTTAACATTTCTTGTAGGGCTCTTTTAGTGGCAAAGGATTCCTTTAACTTTAGTTTGTCTGGGAAACTGTTTACCTCTCCTTCTATTCTAAATTATAGCCTTGCTGGATAGAGTATTCTTGGCCACAGGTATTTTCCTTTCAGCACTTTGAATTTCTCATGTCAGTACCTTCTGGCTTGTAAGGTTTCTGCTGAAAAACCAGCTAATAGCCTTATAGGGATTCCCTCACATATACATTTTTTTCTTTTCCTGATTTTCTCTCTTTATCACTATTTTTTGTCATTTTAATTACTATGACTGTGGTATGAACCTTCTTGGATTGATTTTGTTAAGGGCTCTCTCTGCCTGCTATATCTGGATTTCTGTTTCCTTTCCCAGATGCAGAAAGTTTTTAGTTATTATTTCTTTAAATAAATTTTCTGCTCTTTTTTTTCCTCTATCTTCTTTTCTTGGGATTCTTATAATGAAAATGTTATAATGCTTGATGATGTTCCTGAGTTCCCTAAGTCTATTTTCATTTTTTGTTATTTTTTTTCTCTTTCCTGTTCAGCTTGCTTTCTTTCCATTATTTTGTTCTTCAGCTCACTGATCTATTCTTCTACTTCCTACTTCTACCATTTGTTCCATGTAGTGTATTCCTAATTACAGTTATCAAGTTCATCTCTGCCCGGTTCTTTTATGTTTTCATTCTCTGTACTAAGGTTCACACTAAGGTCTTCCACTCTTCTAAAGTCTTGTGAGTATTTTTATTACCCTTACTTTAAATTCTCTGTCAGACATATTACTTATTACCCTTATTTTAAATTATCTATCAGGCATATTACTTATTTCCACTTCTTGATGTGAGTTTGTCATGTTCTTTCATTTGAGAGCTTGTTTGGAGGTTCTAGCAGGGGAGCGCAGCTACTCGTATACCCTTGACCGAAGAACGGTCCTCTCCTCTATCGGGGAAGGTCGTCCTCTTCGACCCAGGCGCAGCTTCGGGAGGGATGCACATGGAGCGGTGAGGGAGGAAGGGGACACCCACCTAGCCAGCCAGATCAGCTGAATCAACCCTGGCGATCAATGGGGTGACAGATGTCGCAGCCAGATCGCCCTCACATCCATGTTCTTTCATTTGAAACATATTCCTCTGTCTCCTCATTTTGTCTAAAACTTAGTGTTTCTTTCTATATATTAGGAAAGTCAGTTAATTCTCCTACTCTTGAGAGTTGTGACCTTATGAAAAAAATCTCCTGTAGTGCCCTGCAGTTCAGTGTCCTCTGTTCATCAGAATCTGGTGCTTCACAAGAGTCTCCTATGTGTGTTGCATGCACTGTACTCTTGTGGCTGAGCCATGTTTGTCTTCAGTTAAGCCACCTGCAACAAATCTCTTTGCAGGTTGTGGGCAGGGTTTGGTCACTGTTGGTAGTGGGCCAGTGTAGGGCTACCTTGGACTTGAGTTGAGTCACATCAAACATTTGACAGAGATGCTGTAGCACCAAGCTTTAGGGTGCTCTCCCTGTGTTGTCCCCTGAGAAGCACTTGGTGGGTGGGGCTTGCAGTCGGAGCAGATCTCAGCTCCCAGTCCACTGCTGGGGCTGCACTTGAACTGGTATGTGTGTGATTATCTTCTTTTCTTCCCAGAGCAGGAGTTACTTTGAAGTGTCACTGGCCCCTGTCTGGGGGTCCCCTGTCTACACACTGCCAGCTTTGTGATACCATTTTGGATGGGATCCCAACAAGGGTGCATTGGAGAAGGCAGTTCTGTGGGAAAATGTGCAGCTGGGGAACTCAGTGTTAACAAGGTTTGTAGGTGTCTGCTGTGGGAGGGGACTTGCAGCCATTGAAAACTCTTGTGGAGGCCCACTGGATGGGAAGAGATGGATCAGCAGAAGCACACGGCATGTTGTGCACTATTAGCAAGATAGGTGGAGAGTGTGGTCATTGCACTGATCCCTGCAGTTGTCTGTACATCTAGCCTGGGGGTCCAGGGAGAGAAATGTTACCTATCACTTCAGTGTTCCCAGAGAAGTTTCCCAAGATCCCTGCCCCTCCAAAACGCTCTCTGAGATTATGAACAAATCTCCCTCTTGTATACCTCAAGCGATTTTCAAACTACTGCTTCTAGACTGTATCTCTGAAGGGCTGTTTGCCATGCTGTATCTTTAAGTGTGTGGACTCAATTTCCTCTTGCCCTCCCTGCTTTCTTAAAGACAAGCCTACTGATTTGTGAGGTTTCAGATGTCAAGCCCATTGACTATAAGAACTCATAAAATTATGCCCCTCTGGTTTTCAAATCTACATATTTTTTAAAGATTTTATTTATTTATTTATTCATTTGACAGACAGAGATGACAAGTAGGCAGAGAGGCAGGGGGAGAAGCAGGCTCCCCACTGAGCAGAGATCCCGATGCGGGGCTCGATCCCAGGACCCTGGGACCATGACCTAAGCCAAAGGCAGAAGCTTTAACCCTCTGAGCCACCCAGGTGCCTCTCAAATCTACATAATATGGGGATTCATCTTCCCCATGCAAGGTACCTAGTGTGAAAGTTGTTTCTCTCCACTCTTGCTGCCCATGGCATTGCTCCCTCCTGTGGACAATCCCTCAGGTCCATATAGCTTCTGAGTGTATCTCCAAACCTTCCTACCCCCTTCTGTGTGGCCTCTTCTTTACATTTATTTGTGGACATACTGTTCTGCCAGTCTTTAGATCATATTCTCAATTATTTACACTGATCTGGCTGTTATCTTATTGTATCCATGTGATGAAGTGAGCTCAGGATCCTCCTACTCTGCCATCTTCTGCAGAAATCTTATATTATTTTAATACATGTATTTTTTTCTATATTTTTTTATATTTTTACTTACAACAAGGAGAATAATTTACAGACCTAAATTTTAACAGTTAGCTGACACAATATTATTTCACTAATAATCTATAATAAATAAATCTCAATTGAAGCCAGTGTTATAATGTTCACTTTAAAAGTGGTTATCTGTAGGGGTGCCTAGGTGGCTCAGTTGGTTGTGTCTGACTCTTGGTTTCAGTTCAAGTCATGAACTCAGGGTCCAGGGATCAAGACCCATGGTGAGATCTGCACACAACAGGGAATCTGCTTGAGGATTTCTGTCCCTCTCCCTCTGCACCTCCCCACTCCTATAATCTCCTTTGTCTCTCTAATAAATAAATAAATTTCTTAAAAAATTAAAAAAATAAAATGGTCATCTGTATTTTAAATAAATTAAGAGAAAGAAGTCTTTTGCATTTACCCAGATAGCACCATTTCATATATTATTCCTTCATTTCTAAAAATTCAAGTCTCCTTCAGGTATTTTCCTCCAGTTTTTAAATTCCTTTTGAATTTCTTATAGAGAAAATCTGATGGTGACAATTTGTATTAATTACTCTCTCTGGAATGTATTTTATCTTCATTCCTGAAGGATGTTTTTGCTGAAAATAGACTTCATTGATAGTATTTTACTTTTTTCCATCAGCGCTTTTTTTTCTTTTTTTTTTTTTTTTGCATTGGTTCTTCAGTCTTTTTTTATTATTTTTAAAATTTTATTCATTTTTCCCATTGTCAAGATTACATATTCATCTTTCCTCAAGTTCCATGATTTTTTCTTTGTTATTTTACTTTTGCTATGGATCCCATCTAGACATTTAAAAAATATTTTTAAAATTTTATAATTCTAAAGTTTACATTTTGGTCTTCCTTATCTCTATTTCTCTGTTGAAATTTTCTCTCATTTAATTTATTTTATACCTTTCTTCCTTTAGCTCCTAGATGTAATTTTAGTAGCTGTCCAAAAGTCTTAGGCTCATAATTGCAACATTTGGATCATCTCAAGAATGACCTTTGTTTTTGTCTTTTCTCTTAAGACTGCATCACACTATCCTTGTTCTTCATATGTTAAGTTTGAATTATTGCTGAATATTATGAAAGTTTCAATCTGCAGTTTGTGAATTCTTTTATAACCCTTTGCTGAATGATGATGTTTTAACAGATCATCAATGCAGTATTAAGCAAGTTCTTTATCTTTCATAGTTCAAATTCCAGTTCAGTCCTCAGAGGCTTTGCTATATTAGTTTTGTGTCTGTACATGCATGGCTTAGCAGTTAGGTTAAAAATTGAATACGTTTTCAATAAAACATGGTGCATCTTTACATATAATTTCATCTCACAAATGGTTTAGTTTTTAATGTATTTGCTTTGCAAAACTGCATAGATTGTAAATATACCTTTATATGATGATTATTGGTATTATAAAAATAGTGATAATTATTTTATAATTTCTCTGAGTTGGAAATATTAAACAATGTAATTGAAATGTGAAAAAAAAATTGAATACGTGTTCAGTTTTGAGTGCCTTTCCTATTTTAGTCTGTATCTGAGCTGTGCAGGTGGTATTCAGTGGTTTGCATGATATACAAGAGAATTCTTCAAATCTTTCTCTCTCTCTCTCTCTCTCTCTTTTTTTTTTTTTTTGCTTTGGAAAGGACACTTAACATAAGATCAACCCTCTTAAAAGTATAAGTGCTGTGTACTAGAAGCACAATGTTGTACAGTAGATCTCTAGAACTTATTCATCTTTTATAACTGAAACTTTATACCCACTAAACAAAAACACGATATTTACCCCTCCTCCCAATAGGCCAGATGAGAGTGGGTTGATATATTCAGTGTGCTGAAAAAGAGGGGAAAAAATGCCAAAAGGACCACTATCCTCTGGAAAACTGTTGTTCAAAAAATAAAGAGAAATACAGACTTATCCAGACAAATGAAGGTTGAGAGATCTTATTACCACTATATATGCCTTATAAAAATGCTAAAGGGGGTTCTTCAACTTGAAATGAAAGGATACCCAATAGCAACATAAAAATATTTAAAAATATAAAACTCACTGTAAACGATAGTATGGTTTATCTAAATTTTGAATCCAAATCTTGTGTTTTTTATCTTAAAACATAAGTCTCTTCAGAAAAATATGAACCGTGTTTTTGAGGAAAAGGCAATTCTTTTTGCCATCTGTAGAGAAGTTATAAAATAATGTAGCAGAATATTGTGGTGGCTAAGGGTGAAAATTCAGGCTTCAGATCAAGTACTGAGATCTTGGTTGACATTTGCTATCATCTGACACAGAGTTGTCTCTTAACTTTATAGGACTGCTTAGAGGGAAAAAAATGATAAAGTATTTAGTATAGTACGTTTGAATAAAGGCACGCATTTGTCAATGGTTCATTATGATGGTGTGGAAGGTGTAGATAAATTACATAAGTATTTTCTTTCTTTTTTTTTTTTAAGATTTTATTTATTCACCTGACAGAGATCACAAGTAGGCAGAGAGGCAGGCAGAGAGAGAGGGGGAAGCAGGCTCCCTGCTGAGCAGAGAGCCCCATATAGGGCTAGATCCAAGGACCCTGAGATCATGACCTGAGCTGAAGGCAGAGGCCTAACAACTGAGCCACCCAGGCGCCTCAGGTATTTTCTTTTTATATTTACCTAGTACCTGGCCATAGAACTTCTGATTATCTGGGATTCAGGTCCCTATATTTTGATATAAAATATATTTCTTTCAGGTTAAATTAATTATTAGATTTCTTTACACTTAATTTTAATTAAATGGACTATAAAATTCCTTCTACTTCTGAAGTTCTGTGATTTTAATGGTTATTTTAGGCTGTTTGGGGAAGAGTACAAGGAGAAGTTGGAGATGATCTTTAGATAGAGATACTAAATTACTATGTGCCACATTGATTAGAAAACTCATATTGATGCTCCTCTCTCATTTGTGTGGAAATTTAAAGTCACCTGTAATCAGAGATACAAGTGAAAGAACCCAAAAGATTTTTGAAAATAGTCCAAAAACTATAATTTAAAGCAGAGTTTTCATATATTGGGATTTTGTGTGTTTGTTTTGTTTTGCCTTATTTTAAGCCTTGTTTTTCTTTTCTTTTTTTTTTTCACTTTCTCCACATAGTTGATGCATACAAGTTCAAGGAGAGAATGTTTAATTCCTGATCACACACCTAGGAAAAACACTCCACATATTTTACTCAGGGAAAACTTACTAGAATTTCCATAAGTAAACTTAAGAAAGATTGAACACAAATGACATGAAGACTGCTCATTAATAAAGCTGGAAGCTACAGTAATCAAAACAGTGTGGTATTGGTGAAAGAAAAGGCAACTAGATCAATGGAACAGAATAAAGAGCCCAGACATAGATGCCCATAAATAGAGTCAACTGGTCTTTGACTAAGAAGCAAAGGGAATACAATGGAGCAAAGATAGTTTTTTTCAACAAATGGTGCTGGAGCAACTGGAAATTCACATGCAAAAAAAAAAAAAAAAAGGTCTAAACATAGATCAGAGACTTTACATACCTCACGTAGTTTAACTCAATATGTATCTTAGGCCTAAATATAAGACAAAAAATTATAAAACTTGTAGAAGATAACATAGGAGAAAACTCTGATGACTTTGGGCAGATGAGACCTTTTTAAATACAGCAAAGACATAATCCATGAAAGACATAATGGAGTTGACTTCGTTAAAATTTAATACTTCTGTTTTGTGAAATACAACATTAAGAGAAGAAGATGAAAAGCCACAGTCTGGGAGAAACATTTGCAAAAGATACATCTGATAAATTAATGTTATCCAAATAAATAAGGAACTCTTAAAACTCAACAATAGGAAAGCAAAGAACTCAATTAAAATAGAGACCAAAGGCTTAACAGCTATCTTACCAATAAAAATAGTATAGATGATAAAGAAGCATATGAAAAGATGTTCCATATAACATGCCACAAAGGAAATGTAAATTAACATTATAAATAAAAAATGAGGCAGTACTAAATACCTACTAGAATGGCCAATGCAGAACACTGACAAAATGCTAGACAGGATGTAGAGCAGTGGAAACTCTGATGTAGCACTGGTGAGAATGCAAAATGCTACAGCTGTTTTGGAAGATAGGCAATGGAATATTATTCAGCATTAAAAAGATATGAGCTACCAACCCATGAAAAGACATGGAGGAACATTAACTGTGTGTTACTAAGTAAGAGAAGCCAATCTGAAAAGCCTACATATTGCATGATTCCAACTATATAACTCTATGGAAAAAGCAAAACTATGGAGACACTAAAAAAATCAATGGTTGTGGGGAGTTGGCCTGAGATGAATATTCAGATCACAGAGGATTTTTAGGGTAGTGAAAATACCCTATAGGATACTATAATGGTAGGCGTATAGATTATACTTTTGTGCAAACCTATAGAATTTGCAACAGCAAGAGTGGGTCCTGAGATAAACTATGGACTTCAGGTGATCATGATTTCTCAATGTAGGTTCATCTTTGGCCAAAAAAAAAAAAAAATAAAATTCTGTTAAATGATGTTGATAATGATTGAGATTAAGTACATGTGGGGATAGGAATAAATGGAAAATCTTTGTATCTTTCTCTTCCCTTTGTTGTAAACTTATAACTGTTCTTTAAAAAAGCCTCAAATAAATAAATACCCCCACTTTCCTATTTTTCAAAAGGTTGCAAATTAATACAGTGAATTTTTTCTTGCCCCTACATTCTGTCTCACTAAGCATCTTTAAGATTGTTTTTAAGCTGTTTTTCTGTGAAATTATTTTTTTGGATCCACCTATTTAAATGCTGAGTATAAAGAAACTAAAAGATAGCTATTTGTCAGGATATATAGTAAAGATAAGAAATCAAACATCTGCAACATATTGTGACAAACATTTCCATAAAGAGTCTGACAAATGTTAAGTATGGAGTTTCCTCAAAAAATTAAGCATAAAGTTACCATATGATTCAGGAATTTCATCACTTAGTATTTACCCAAAGAATAAAAAAACACTTACTGAAAAAGTTGTATGTGCCCCTATGTTTATTGCAGCATTATTTACAGTGGCCAAATTATGGAAGCAATCCAAGTGTCCATGATAGATGAATGGATAAAGAAGTGACGCGCACACACACACACACACACACACACACATACACACATGGATTTTTACTCAGCCATATAAAAAGGTGTGATCTTGCCATTTCCAACAAGATGGAAGGACCTGCAGGGTATTATGCTAAGTGAAATACATCAACAGAGAAAAACAAATACCATATAATTTCACTCAAATGTGGAATTTAAGAAACAAAACGAATGAAGAAAAAAGAGACAAACCAAGAAATAAACACTTAATTATAGAGAAAAAACTGCTGGTTACCAGAGGGAAGGCAGGTTGGGGGGATGGGTGAAATAGGTGAAGGGGACTAAGAGTACACGGATGACGAGCACCTGGTGGTCGATAGCATTGTTGAACCACTCTATTGTACCCTTGAAACTAATATAACACTGTTTGTTAACTATGTTGGAATTAAAAAAAAAAGTTTTGACAAATGTAACCAAATGGACTTTGACTTCCCATACTGCAAGTATTTATTTTGATAAGAGAAAATGTCCAGTTGACTCACATATAGTCAGCCTCTTTAGCTTAAAGAAGTGCCTAAAAATGTTAACGGGAGGGGGGGTGTTTTTTCTTTTGATTTTGCTGATCTAAGTAAGTGTCAATTTCTGATTAAGTTTCTTCCATGGAAGTCTGACTTCACTTTTGGTTTGTCCTTTAAAGAATGACTCTCCTAGGGACGCCTGGGTGGCTCAGTTGGTTAAGCGGCTGCCTTCGGCTCAGGTCACGATCCCAGCGTCCTGGGATCCAGTCCCACATCGGGCTCCTTGCTCGGTAGGGAGCCTGCTTCTCCCTCTGCCTCTGCCTGCCTCTCTGTCTGCCTGTGCTCGCTCTCACTCTAACAAATAAATAAATAAAATCTTTTAAAAAATAAATAAAGAATGACTCTCCTAAAAAAAAAAAAAAAGAAAGAAAAGAAAAGAAAAAAGAAATGACTCTCCTGGACATTTAAAATTTATAATAAATGAGACAGAGATGGATAAACAGATGGAGATAGATAGATGACATAGTTAGTACTTTTCTGGTTTTAAGAGAAGCCCTCCTGGGTATAAACTCCTTCCTTGCCTTGTAGCAAAAAGAAAATTTGGGTTTTTTTGCAACTTTGAGGAATTGCTTGAAGTCTATGTGGAATTCAGAGGAATGTGTTCAGATCCATACAGAACTCAAAGACTCATCGGCTATAACCAGGCTTTCAGAAGCACTTAGCAAGAAAGGACCTTAAAGCCTTTTTCTCTTGGCACGTCCTGGACTGACATTTCCATCTGACTATGCAACAATATCTAATGTAGGATTTAGGAGTGAATTCTAGCTTTTGAAAACAGCAAGAGAGGGGTGGCTCTGTTTTCAACCCCATTTATGGACCCAGTTAAAAATAAGGAGTCAAATGATCTTTGAATCATGTTTTTCAACAAAATGAAATGAGTTAGTCACTTTTTCAAACATGGTTTTCCAGCTACCACTCTAACATGACTTAAAGTCATACTGACACAATAAACAATTGCAGCAGCCTTTAAATTGATGATATAATCCTGTAGATAATTTCTTTTAAATAGCCTAGACATATGGATGTGTGATGAATCATATATCTTTGCAGAAAGCAATTTTCCTCAATGTGTTCTACCTATTGGAATCTTAGTGCATCATGGACTAGAAAGACTTTCAATTGAAATAAAAATTTGAAATGTTTGCCAGAGCAATACGTAAACCCCAAGGGTGAGAGAGCTTTGAATATATTTAGGACTGTCCGCTTTTTCTGAGTTTTTGGTTCCAGATATCTTATGGAAATGATGGTTAACACTGTAAAAGAATCCAGTGATATAAGTGGCTTTCATTAATTCTGACAAATTCTATTTCCCTTTGTATTAGTAGTTTTCTAGAGCTGCCATAACAAAGTACCACTAATGTAGTGGTTTAAGCAGAAATTTTAAAAATAGTGATAATAATATAAAATAAAGACATTAAAAATGCATTATGTCACAATTCTGGCTAGATGAGGCCAAATTTAAGGTGTCAAAGGGTTGGTTCTTTTGGAGGGCTTGAAGAAGAATCTGTTCCTGTGTTCCCTCTAGCTTCTAGTCAGTTGCTGGCCATCTTTAGCATCTCTTGGTTTATAGAAACATTGCATCTTCACATTCACATGACATTCTCCCTATGTGCATCTCTGTGTCTAACCTGTCCCTTTACATAAAAATACCAGCTATACTGGAGTACAGACCCATCCTACTCAGTATGACTTCACATTAACTAATTATATCTGCAACAACCCTATTAGCAGATAAGGTTGTATGCTAAAGGACTGGGGATAGGACATCAAAATGAGGGTTTTTTGGGGGTGGGGGTGGGAGCACAATTTAATAATATACCCTTAATATGTGTTTTTTTTTAATGGAGTGTCATTTTGAAAGCATCTTATATATATTCTTTTAAAGGTTTATTTTTGGGGCACCTGGGTGGCTCAGTCATTTAAGTGTCTGACTTTGACTCAGGTCATAATCTCAGGGTCCTGGGATGGAGCCCTGTGTCAGGCTCCCCATTCATCAGGGAGTCTGCTTGTTCCTATCTCCCTCCCTGCTCTCTCTCAGATATATAAATAAAATCTTTTTTTAAGGTTTATTTTCCTCTGCTATTCAATATTTCACAGATATGTACATGTTCATTGAAAAACAAAGACACCTTAACAAACCCAACATTAAATCCTGAGATTTCTGACAGGAAGTAAATTATGTATCCCAATATGAAACAGTATGAGTCTTTCTATTATTTTTCACTTAAAAAAGAAAGGGTTTTCTGGGGGGAGGAGGTGGTTTTTGCCTCGATAAATTTTATTCCAAGTTTTATTTATTTATGTGTTTGTTTACCCTATTTATTCATTTATTTGTTTGTTTTATGATGATGCTACTTCCACCCAAGTTGATACAAGGTCTAGGCAAAAAAGAACTCATTCAGCTATACATGCTTGTTTTGTTTTCGGGTCTAAGTAATACACCAAAACCTTCTATGAGAAACTTGGGACTCAAGAAGGAAACATCAGTTATTCAGAGTTGGGGATCTAGTCCGTGTAGAACCAAATACTAATATAAGAGCCAGACTCTTCCAATGTTCTTCTTTTTTCACAATGGATACAAATTTATATCTGTTCTTAAGCTGCTTCCACCATAACTTCTTCTCATAACATTTATGAGTGGTATGTGTTTCTCTTCAATGAAACAAGGGGGTACTTATGGATAAAGGGGTCTATATTGTGGCTGAGTATCAACCTCATTCTTCCCCTAACCCTGTGTTGACCATGCCTGGTGCCCTGCAGAATGGCTTTGCTCAAGACTGGCTTCAAAGTAGCAACAGATGATCTTATTACTTTTGATCTCACAAGAGAGCTTACTTTTGATCTGTTGATTCACAGATTTGAGGGGAGTAAGAATATAGAATAGACCAACTATGTAATAGTATAACCAATGTTGATGATGAAGAATCAGATAATCTGGAGATTGATTCATTTTTTGATATTTTACCAATTAGATAACCTCATGAGCGAAGTGATACTTGTTCTGACTACTCCATTCAGAAGTTGTAAAGATGCAAAAGATGAACAATGTCAACATGTTTAGTGTCACAGAAAGGTCCAGCCATCACACCCAAGAATAACTATACTAGCTTCTATGTGGTGTGGATCAGAGGGGTAGCAGAGCAAACTGAAGTAGGTAAAAAGATTGGTATGCACTTATTTTGTTCTGCCTGAACAGGAGAATTGTTCACCTAGGAATGATGTGATATTATTTTATAATTATCTTCTATGCTATAAACCTGAATGGAAGTTTAAATGAGAATGGAATGGGGCACTCTGTGAACCATCTCCAGAAAGCTGTCATGGTTACACATGTTCATGGAATTCAGGCATGTGTAACCATGCTAGCTTTCTGGAGATGGTTCAGGTGTTTGCCTTTCATCCACCTGAGCCTCAGTTTACTCAAAATGAGAGGATTAGCTTGAATGATGTAAAACAACAACAACAAAACAAAACCCCAAAAAACCCTACCCTGGTCCCCTTAATTACATAGATCCATTCATGGGCCTATGAAGTATATATTAACACATTCTAGCTTGTTACTATCAGAGAATTTCTATATGTGTGAATAATGTTAGTAATGTTAATCTCTTGTAGGTATTCCAGATGTCTAATAGATATTTAATGTAGGAGTAGTATTATTGCTGTTAAAATGAAATTGCGTTTCATTTTATGTATGCTGTTTAATGATGATGGATGTGTTTAGAAGTGTGAAATATACATGCATTGCATAATTCCCTATTTAGTTTTCTGGAGATTACATTTGTTTCAATAGCACTATATAGGCTGTAAAGTAACATCTAATTATACTCACTCTTTTTTGGGAAAAAAAATGAGAGTGATCTCTCCTCAACTCTCTAGCTTAATTTCCCATATCAAGCTGTCTATTTTTGGATAATCAGTTCACTTCCCTAAACCTTGGTTTCCTCTTTTGCTAAAATATTAAGGTTAAATTAGAGCAATATTTTCCAAAGGAGTTTTCTCTTTCCCAAAAGAAACAGAGTTGTATAGTCCAGTGTTTGGAAAATGCTTCATTCCATGCTTCTTCTCAGAAATCTGGCTTTCTCACCACACATTAGAGGCTCTGAGAAGTATGACAGGGAAGAAACCTTTTAACTATAGATCTTCCAGTTTATGTCATATTTATTTAACTACAGAATTCTTTATTTCTGAATCATAGCAATTAATAAAAAGCCATCAGATACAATGACCTGGATGCACATTGAGGACACTTGCTAGCATATAATCTCCAAGGTTTTTCGGATTGGATTCAAACTGTAGTGTTGTCAAAGGACTTTTAGGGCAGGGAAAATATTCCATATGATACTCTAGTGAAGGATACATATCATCATGCTTTTGAGCAAACCCATAGCATGTACAACACCAAGAGTGTACCACAAACTATGAACTTTGGGTCATAACATGTGTCAATGCAGGTTCATCAGTTATCACAAATATCACAGATATCACAAATATCACAAATGTACCACTCTGGTGGGAGATATTGACAATGGGGCAGGCTATGCATGTGTAGGGCCAGGGTACACAGAAAATCTGTGCCTTCTCAATTTTGCTGTGAACGTAAAATGGCTCTAAACAATATGAAGTCTAAAATTCTAAAATTTTTTTAAACATTGATGTTGTTGCCATATTGGACTGACCAATTATATAACAGGATTTATAAATCCTCATTTATGAAATAGCCCTTCCCTACCAACTCTTCCCATATTTTAGGAAACAAACAGAAAACAGGTTTAACAATTTGTGTATAACCTCTTTCCTTCTACCTACTCACAAAGAAGTGTGCGTGCACGTGCATGCATGCGTGTATATGGGCATGCATGCATATTTGTACAAAACTTTCCTACGTTTTAAGGTGAGGTAGCAGAGAAGAGCATGAGGTTGGAACTAACTGCCTCATATTATCTCTGGTTGTCACAAGAGTCTAGGCAAATCAACCTCTTGATATGTTAATTATTTCCCTTGGAGGATGGATTCAAGAGTAACTTCCCCGCCTTACTTATGAGGCTGTTAAGAATAAAATGTGTAAAATTAGGCTCAAAACTAATAGGTTCTCATTCTAGAAGAAGGAAGGCAGAATGAGGAGCTGAGCTTTGAACTATAAAACTTATAGAAAACTCATGTAAGAAGAACTCAGTCCTTTTTATTAACTTCTGGAATACAAAACCTATGAGTCCCTTTGAATTTTAGAAGCGAGAATTTTAGGACATATATATGAAGCAACTGCCTCAAGCTTGTTATTTTTGAGATCTTCCAAGCTGTAATTAAACTAAATTTAATGATGGTGATACAGCTCAACCAAGGGATTGCAGACTCTGAAGGATGACACCCCCACAGTAGACTCTTAAAAAACATGGCAGTGTTTGAAGACAATATTTATATGCACTTTTGAAAGCAGAAGGTAGAGAGTCTTAGATCTGGAAAAGGTCCTTCCAGGTGATTGAATCTAGCATGTCACTGCGAGTCGGTTACAATCCCGCACACATTTTGTCAAGAATGACATTGGATCTTTCCCATAATACATCCTTATTTTCTCCTGAGGGGGGAGAATCTGCTTTAGTCTGTTCCATTGTATTCTTTTATAAAGGACTTGGTGAATAGCACTGGATGTGTTCTTCAAATACACAATGACTAATTTATGTGACGCCTGTCACCGATTTGAATTCATGAGGAGAGTCATCACACTTAAATTTTTAAAAAGTACATACACCACAGAACAAAAATATATATATATCCTTTTGCAGAACCTTAGGCTGTTGTAAGGTGTTTGAAGTAACTAGGCTTGAACAGAATCATTTGTCAAATCAATGGATTTGACAGCATCTTGGAAAGAAGAATGAAGATCTCAATGGGAGGATTTATACTCTGGGCTTGCAGAGTTGGTTTTGCCTCGCGCACATTAATTCCTCCATCCTTAGCCATACTCTGGGCGTTGGGCTTTGTGTATACTTTCGCTTTGAGCCGTGTCTTCATTTCAGACCATTTCTTCACTATTAAATGCTGACACTTCGGTCTAAAGTCACCCATGTGCCTTCCAATTAGACTATAAATCTTTTGAGGACAAGAACTATATCATATTCTTCTTTTGTTCATTTCTTAGCCCTCAGGAAGAAGTTCTATAAATTGTATTGTGTACACGAAGAAGTGAGCATGTGGATAAGTAGATGGATTAGGAATTTATTTTAATTATTTGCAAACTTTTTCAGAGGTAACCACATAATGGACTTTACACTGCTGTTTGTGTACACCTCATATTTGCTTCTTATATATTGACTCCTAAAAAGAATATAATGGGTTTTTTTTTTCACGTTTTCAAAATTATCTGATTTTTTTTCTTTTTTTTTAAACTTTTTTTTTTTAAAGATTGTATTTATTTATTTGACAGACAGAGATCACAAGTAGTCAGAGAGGCAGGCAGAGAGAGAGGAGGAAGCAGGCCCCATGTAGAGCAAAGAGCCCGATGCGGGGCTCGATCCCAGGACCCTGGGATCATGACCTGAGCCGAAGGCAGAGGCTTTAACCCACTGAGCCACCCAGGCTCCCCTCTGATTTTTTCTTTACGCAGCTTACTTTTATTCACTTCGAAGATTATAAGACATTTCTTTTAACTGCTCAGTAGTATTTTATTGTATTTAATTTATATATTCATAGCATTTAATTTATACATTTTTATATTGATAAAAATTTGAGGTCTGTTCCCATTTTTTTACTTTTAACAAAATGCTACTACCAACTTCTTATATATTCTTATACATGTCTTAGGTTGCACAAACAAGCAGGATTGTCTAGAAAATAGCCCTGGGAGTGGAATAGCTGTACTATAAAGTGTACATACATTCAGTGTTACTAGGGATTACCAGGTGGTTATTCATGTCATATTCCTATGAATCCTCATCTTATAAAATTTCAGCTTTCTAACACTAGCCTTAGCCTTTGGGCACTAACATCTAT
Source organism: Taxidea taxus jeffersonii (assembly GCA_003697995.1). Classification (NCBI taxonomy): domain Eukaryota; kingdom Metazoa; phylum Chordata; class Mammalia; order Carnivora; family Mustelidae; genus Taxidea; species Taxidea taxus. Next base: position 15,641 of record ML106646.1, on the reverse strand, counting down.
AACAAGAAAGTCTTTGCCCCCGGGCTTGCTAAAGGAGCTATGTCTCAAAGCTCCTAAGAGACTTTGTGAGTGTTCAAGGACAGGGAATTATATCTGCCATCATCCAAATGGGTTCCAGTTTTGATACGCAACTTGATGTCACTGTGGTGCCTAGTATCTAAGATTTCTTTCCTTCTTATCTTCAATGGTTTGCAGCCCATTTATTATAAACAGAAGTTCCAGGGGAACTTGGGTGGCTCAGTGGGTTAAAGCCTCCGCCTTCGGCTCAGGTCATGATCTCAGGGTCCTGGGATCGACTCCTGCATCGGGATCTCTGCTCAGCGGGAAGCCTGCTTCCCTCTCTCTCCCTCTGCTTCTCTGCCTACTTGTGATCTCTGTCTGTCAAATAAATAAATAAAAATCTTAAAAAATAAATAAACAGAAGTTCCAGCATGGTTAAAGATTACCATTAGTGGCAAAGAAAAGCTTGGATTTGTCTAAATCGATCTGCGTTAACAAAACTGATTGTGCTCCTACTCACTTGACTCTGGTCTTCCTATGTTCTAAGACCCTCAATATTTTGTGACATTGAGCTGCAGCTTAAAAGCACCACAGGGCAACAGTAGGGCTGCTGAGGTTCTGAGGTCTGGGAAGCTGCATTGTTTCCGTTTTCAATTGACTATCTCTGTGTTCCATTTATTAAATATCATAGTACCTCAGAGTAAAGTTTAATTTAAAAAATCAGGTTCTGAAGTGTTTGGCCATATTTCAAAAGGCAGCTTGCATTATATGATCTTTTAATTATTTGATATCAAGAAAAACCCATCCCATTTAGAGCTGTGGTCACTACTGTCATAACTGAATCTCCTAACAGTTACTTTAGCTTGCAACGTCCTCTGAGAGTAGTAATCTCTGAAAAGAAATGAAGATTCGTATACCATTTTACATTTTTTGACTTGTCTATTTGCTCATTTTCTATGCATTTATACCTGCCCTCTTTTAGAGACTATGTTTTTGTCGTTGATCATTTGGCATTAAAGAAAAAAATTATTGAATAAAACATGAATATAGAGAAGTGAAAAATTCATAAAATACACAGTTCAATAAATTTTCACCAAGCGAATACCTCTTCTAACCAGAACACAGATCAATAAATAGACTGTTCCGCACACCTGCAGAGCCCCCCTGGTTCTCTCTTCCAGGCGCTCTCCAATGGCCAAACCAGTGTTTATCTGGGTTTTATATTCACACAATACATCAAGTAAACATTTTACATATGATACCAGTAAAGACCAGAAAGAAGAAATAATCCATTTAGGGTTACACAGGAGTAGAAGAATCAACACTAAAACTGCATTGCCACATGTACTTTCAATCAGTCAAGGAGAAATAACAACAAAAGTCAAGTACACATAAGTTCTACAATTCAAGGCATGACAATTTTCAGAGCATTTGCTGAAATATGGACACATTCAATCCAACCAGAATTCTTGCCTTTAAGCTGAAAATCCTTTCCCATAACATCATATGTCAGTTAATAAATATTGTTATGAATTGTGATTTTATTATTTTGTGATTCAACAGACACTGAAATATTGGAGACCAATATTTCAGTTTGTTTCCTCATGTCTATCTTAGTTTAGTTATTTTAGTTCCTGAAGTTTCAAATTGTAGAATTTTGCATTCTATAACATCTGTAGAATAAGAATAAAAATCATCTTAGAGCATTGCTCATTCTTAATAATGTAGTATCAGAGCTTGATTCCTTAAAAACATTCAACATGTAAAAACTTGATCTAAAACCTGTAATGAGTCTATTTACCTCCCTTGTGATCATTTCAATCCCATGCCCTATGATTACTACTGGGCTAATATTCTCTACTTTTAGCATCTATAGCTCTTATGATATTATCTGGGTTTGGACAAACAATGATACTATCTCGTAGGCATATAGCAAGGAAAATTTCTCATCTCCAGATGAGTGATCAGCCAATGGCAGGGAAGGCAATGTTCATATAATGGATAAATCATGGATGGGCCATTCCTCTGGGAAACACCTTCACTGGATTTTCAACAAAAGCCATGCTTGGTTGGAGAGTGAGCAGGAGCTCTGTCCAACTTCTGCTCTGAGTGGTTGAGGAACCACTGACCTGAATCAAAGTGTCAGCCTGTCCTGGTGGGGCCTTCAACACTCACCTCAGGACTTCACAGCAACATCTGACTTCCTAAGATGATTCCCTACCAATTGTCCATATAAACACCTGAGTCATGTCATTGGGCACAGGTACTTTGAAGACAGACCCTTCCTTTTTTTCTTCCTCTTCCATTACCTCACTTCCTCCCTGCCTTTGCAGTTGCCTATAGGCCAGCTAGAGGCCCAGCAGAAAATCAAGAGACCCCAAAATGGACATAGGCTTAGTCAAGCAAGTCATTAGTGACTGACTAGAGTTGCAAAGTGGCCTCTGCTCAGAGTCTGAAGATGGAATATTCATTTCTCACCATGGCTATACTGCTGTGATTTCTCTGGGACATGACTCATAGCCCAGAGATGTTGCACGAGCTCCAAAGGATCCCCAAAGATTCTTCTCTTTTAGATCAACCCCCTCCATGCTCAGTTCAGAGCAGACTGAAAGCCTGAGCTATTTCTCAGTATTTGCTGTGTGGAGTCTTTACCTACTGAGAATTGCTCCCCCTGCCCTCTAACCATATTTCATTCGACCCTTCAGGAAATGAGGGGCCACCTCAGATCCCATCACTCCTGTTTCCTCTTAATCAGTCTGTAATCTTTCTTCTACAATCAGAAAGATGAATACAAAGAGCCTCAAATTTGAAGTCTTAGGATCCAGAATGTATCTAACCTCTACCAGTAGTTTGCTGTGTGTCCTTAAGGAAATTTAATCAGTCTCTTTGAGTTTCAGATTCTCTCAACCCACTGGGTAGTTAAAAGGTATAAATGATAACTATGAGTCTAACATATAAACATCAATCAAGTCACCTCTCTGCTCAAAATCCTACAATGGCTTCTCATTACTTACACATAGAGTTCAGATATTTCTACTTGGCTTTCCAAGCATAGGCTATTTATATGACCCAGGATTTACTTCTCCCTAACATCTATGTTCCTCCACTAGGCTGAATTCATCTATCAGTTAGGAATAGTTTCCAAGCTCACTTTAATCTCAGTATCCTGACTCATGATCTACTCCCTCACGCCCTACATTCTATGCCACTCCCACCTGTAGTCCAAATCTTACCCATTCTTTAAGACCCAGATTAGGCTCCCCCTCTATAAAATTCACTCAAATATTCCAGCCAGCACTGACCATATCCTTCTCTGAAATTTTTGTTTGCTTTTAATGATTGTGAGGACACTTAATGTGAGATCCATCCACTCATCGGATGTTTAAATGCACAGTACACCATCGTTACCTATAGGCACTCTGTTATATAACACATCTCTAGAACGTTTTGGCTTGCACAACTGAAACTTTATACCTGTTGAAGAGCAACCCCCCATTTCTTCCTCCCCACCAACCCCTGGTAATTTCCATTCCACTCTCTACTTCTATAAATTTATTTCATCATATGGACAATTCCAAACAGAACCTTACTAATTGGTTCATTATTTCAGATGTGTTAGTCTTATCTTTGTCATTGTATATTTTATAAGGACAAGGGCACGATCGATTTATATACTTCCCCCAAATATATATATTTTACTAAAGCATCAAAGAGTGACTCAGTAAAGCTTAATTGAATGGTTTCTTGACTAAGAGACTGGAATGCCAAAGACAACAGTCATTTTCATAATTTCAGTAAGTGGGTGGTGTCTCTCCCACTCATTTATTCCCTGGAACAAATTCTTTCTAGTCACTTTCATATGCCAGACATTCTGCTGGGAATACAGATTTGAATAGGATGAATATAATCCCTTCTCGCATGTAACCTATAATCTAATGAGGGAAATAAGCAAGTGTAATGAGCTGGAGAAAATTGTATTATTTTAACAGCAATGGCAGGATTTCTCTTGGAGAGATAAATAAATTTGATGGATGGAATTTGGATACGGACTTCAGATAGAAGTTGAATTTCTCCCTCCCCCACCTCCTAGTGCCCAAGTGCTGGCTAATGCCCAGGTTTCACAGGGAGAAGGTGTTTTGAATAAAAAAGACACATGTTTTGGTTCCCTAGAACAGCTGGAGACACAGGAGATGAGGGGCAGAAGTATGTTTGGTATATGAGCCCATTCTGGGAAGCTATCCCTCAAAAACTCTTCAATGAAGTACAATATACACATAAATGCTTTTACTTATCATTGTTTTGCTATTGTTAAAGGTGAACACCAGCATAAATTTCAACCTGGGCCCAGGTAGTGTAGGACACTTATGTTCTAGTCTTCTCACCAATTCTAAGTCAGGAAAATACATGTTCATTCCCAATCCTTTCACTTTTTCATTACCAGCCAACCTGTGGAGGGATAAGCTTTCTTAGGCCATGGTATTGAGAGGTTCAACTCCATTTTACCCAGATTTCAAGAAGCAAGAAGGTCCCCAGCTGACATTGGTATTATAAAAGCATAAAAGTTGTCCAATTGAAAAAAAAAAAAAAGCAAATCAGCAATGCAGAATAAATAGCAGCATTAAATTAGATGATATAAAAAGCAGGGCCTAATGTAGTCTGAAGAAAGAGAGGACTGTGGTGGCGGTTGCGGTTTGAGGGGAGGGAGGATTTCCCAGAGGAAAGGGCATTTATGCTGAGGTCTGAAGGATGAGTAGAAGTAAGCAGAGTGAAAATGGTAAGATTTTGACATGTTCAGGTTTTCAAGTACAGGAGCCAGGAAAGGAATTGTGAGAGAGAAAGGGGAAGGAGGTCAAGAAGAGAGAGACAAGAGGGAAAAAATGGAAATAAAGGGGAGAACTGAAAGAACAAAACCCATACCTCAAACCCCTTCAGTATGGCCCAATCCATCTATCATGGTTAATGCAATTTCTCCAGAAAAGTCCAATAAACCTAAGGGGGATATTTGGATTTGAGAATTATTTGGAAAATTTCTACAGCATACTAATTATGCTACTGTATAGGCAATGTATTGTCTGGCCCCATGCCTGAGCTACAAAAATGCCATATTCCTGTGAAGTGAGGTAAACCAAGCTAAGCCTTAATAAGACTGTACATAAGTAAAAATCATGTCTAAGTTTAATGTATGATTCAATTGGGAGACAACCAGTTCCCCAGAAATTTGTGAAGTTGAACAATTGCCAAAGTCAGTTGTGGGCTACCTATTTCCCAATCCCCAGCTAATGGTTTCTAGGGCTCTGCATTTGTGCATCAGGTGTTCAGAAGTGCTCAGGTCCCAAATTATGATTCCCATTTGCCTTCTACCAAACTTCTTCCATTAACCCTGGTATTTATTCTCACTTGGAAAATAAAGATAGTTTGATAACTACGTTCCCTTTGGATCATTCACAGCTGACTCAAGTATTCTGTGTCACCTGTCTAGGAAGTATAAGCTTTCAAACACACATGCCAGATGCTGTAATAGAGATGGGGGAAGAAGCTTTCAGGGGTATGGGTGGGAAGGGGCTTACCACACAGACACTTATTTCAAGTTTTGACCACTGAGACTGAAAATGAGCTTCTTGTTAGTCAAAGACCCCTCCCTGTGCGTGACAAAGTGCAACTATACACATTCATTCATGCACACATGTGTACATACACAGAGATCTATGTCTGCTCGCACGCCACAGGAAACCAGGACCGCATCTCATATCACAGCAATCCAGGCCGACCAATCTGTGCCAGCAGATCAGGCCTAATATTATACACTGGAGCTTCTCAGCCCAACCCCGTTTCTCCACAACCCCTAAGTAATTGTTTGAGAGAAAATTATAATACCCATTAAATAAAGTAATTTATTTCCTAGAGAAATCTCAGACCTTAAGCATTTTTAAGCCGGTAATTTTTTAATACAGTAATTGTGGAATTAGGAATACATTTTTCACCAGTCAGTAGTTATTTTACTTTGAATATATAAAAATCGCTTTTAAAAGAGGGGAATGAAAAAGGGTTATTAAGAGTTTTACTGGATCAAATGAAAGTTTCAAGTTTTATTAGCAAAGACTAAAAAGACTAATTAGATTTGTTTTATGGATTTACATGCTAATTCTCAATAGAGGCGCATGATGTACTGTGAGGGGAAGCTAACATGGCCAGATTTCCACTAGCATCCTGGTGTAGCCACAGAGGGGAACTGGACCACGACGGAGCTGGTGTTTGTTCTCCTACTTTCCCTCTCCCCCCAACCTCATCCCAGCCTTGTTTGTCCGTGAAAATTTGCCTCTCTTCAACTCTACCACAGCCCTTTTCAAAGCCCCTCTCCCCACCCTCATCTCTTGTCGGAACTAGTTTGGCAGACTATCTCCTCCTTCCTCTTTCCATTCTTCACGGGACAAAAGTGACTAGCTTTCTAAATCAAGACCCTGGACTCTTGTGGTGAGGTGATAGAGGAAGCTCTCTTCGCCTGCAAATCCATTGATGAGGCCTCTGCCCTTCTTCAGTTCTTCTGATACAAGATAAAGATCTTCCAAACAGCCTGGAGTCTCCCCTGCCACACACCTGAGTTAATCCCAGGGGACCACTCTGTATGCTCCAACAACATTGTCTTTCCTTTCCCTTTCCCTTTCTCTTTCCCTTTCTTTCCTTCCTTCCTTCCTTTCTTTCTTTCTTTTTCTCTTTTTTTCTTTCTTTCTCTTTTTCTTCCTTTCTTTCTTTTCTTTCATTCATTTCTGAAAAGTACTCTATTTCTGCCCTTCTGTGGTACTTGCATAGGTGTTTTCTCTACCCCTGTTGGTTGGTTAATTCCTATTTGTTATTTTAACCACAGTTCAATCACTACTTCTTCAAAAAAGGGTCTATTTTGAACCTTGTGTATAGGTCATGCCTTTCGTATAATCTCTTTGCACCAGGTAATCTCTTGAGAGCCCAGAAGATAGCATGAATTGTTTTTTTTTTTTTAAGGATTACTGTCTTTCTCCAGGCTTAACTATATACTGCATCTGGGTAAGTATGATGTCCCGTTATGCTCACCATATTAATTAAGGAAGTCATAAAGTAGAATATGAAGTATGTATTAAAATCATAACATGAATGAATGATTGAATGAATGAATGGACAGATGGATCGTCAACTCCCTCAGCAGCCTATAATTAAGATGTGGAGGTTGATATCCTACTATTAATTAATGGCTGTGAAGCCCTCAAGGTGTATTTTAGGAAGACTATAATCAACCTTAGTATCAACATTAAGGGTTAAGTGTGTATTTTCCTCTTCTAGTCTGCAAATAAATAGTCAATTGTAATGATAGTGCTCATTATTTCTTGGGATGCATTTCAACAATTGGAATAAAGTCAGTATTGATAGTTCTAGCTTCCATTCCCTGGCTATGTATTTTCTGAGAGTCATCTACACACCAGGTACTGTTAGGAATAAAATTGGGAATAAAATTGTTTTAAAGGCTCAGTTCTTGACTCTGTGAACATTTACCATCCTTTATTTTTCACTATCCAACATTTGTATCTCTTCCTGGTGTTTGGTGAATTACAGAGTTTGCTTCCCTCTCTAGAGGATGAGGATGCAATTGCTCCTAGAGTCCACCACAGGTAGGTCACAGACATGTGACCTGACCTCTGTCAATCTGAGGAGCCCACAATGGACTTTGATTTTGAAGTCAGAGAGTCAAAAAGGCAGAGATTTTGCACAATCCATTTTGATGAGGGCTACAAAGTTCAGAAAAAAATCACACAAATCCCTTTAGAGGTAAAACAGTCTACCTCACTTTTCCTAAAAGTCATCTAAGTCTTGGCAACAATATTTCAACTTCCTGTCCTGCAACTGGACAGAACCTGGCAAGAGGTGAAAAGTGCTGATATTTTGCTTTAAAAACGTGAATAGCCACATGAATAAATTTCTATTAAATTTAGTCCTCCTTAATTGTTGTAACTAGTCAACAATGTGCTTTTTATGTAAAGTGCTTAAAAGGGTATCTGGCCCAAATTAAGAATTTTATAAAAGTATTGGCTAGTTTCTCTCTATATTTTATAGTTATATAGAGTCTCATTCTTTTTAAAGTTTCCAAGTTCATTATCACTTTTATTATTTTACTTTTCATTTTCTTCTCAGAATCCTTTGTGAGAAGGAAAAAGATGTGTTAGATCTTGGTGTTTAATGAGAAAACTAAGACCCAGGAGAGATAAATCACTGCCCTACTCGGATTATTGGAGATTTTTGAAGAAGAAATTAGAAGTCTTTCTGGTTCTGACTCCTGAGGCAAAGCAGTATCTTTACCCAAGGGGCTGGAAGGATGGGGAAATGAGTGAATCCAATGACTGACTTTCTTACTTTTCTGAGGTTGTTTATCTTTTTTAACTTATGTCTAGATCCACAACACAGCAAGATAAAACCTCTTGGTGGTAGGCAGATTTCTGAGCTGGGCCCTAAGATTCCTGCTCCCTTGCATACACTCCATATGATCCTTTCCCTCTGGTGTGATAGGACCCCTGACTATAATTGCACAGCCCTCTCCCTTGATTGGACCATATTAGAGAAGACTCTTTTATAGCAGATTGGAGAGATATTTTTGTGCTTGTTCTGGAGAGGGACACTCGTTTTAAAAGATGGCCACATGACCAGAACCTAGGAACTGAGAATGACCCTTGGCCAATAGCTAGCAAAACAAAACAAACAAACAAACAAGCAACAATAACAGAAACAGGTCCTCAGTCTTTCTGTGACAAGTAACTGAATTCTGTCAACAACCCGAATGAGCTCAGAAGAGGCCTGGTCCTCAAGTGAAAATGCAGCCCTACCAAAATATTGATTTAAGCTTTTAAGACCTTGAACAAAAGACCTAGTTAATCTGTGCTTGCCCTCCTGACCAACTGTGAGATAAAAAATATTTAATATTTTAAACTACTAAGTTGATGGTAATTTGTTAGATGGCAATAGAAAACTATTAAGTCCTTAGAGACACCAATATCACTCTGAAAAATAATGTTGTGATGATAACAATAATGGAAATACCTAATGTTTTAAAGAGTAATAGATCTAAATGTGGAAAGTTGGCTGATAGCAGAGTTGTGCTCAGTTAAGTCCTCTACCCACATACCACTTTCCCTGGTCATATTAATAATGGAAGTGGGGCAGATGGACTCCATTGATATACTGCTTATCTTTTGACAACCACCGTTTGCATTCTATATGTAAGCCTTTAAACAAATCATTCCTAGAATATTTCAGAATCTTTCAAAGGTATAACCTACTTGTAGAAATAACACATTTTTGTAAACACCAGGAACAAATTTTGGACACAGATTTGGGGTGCATGGGGGAAATCCTGGTGGACTTGAATGAAGTTTTTAATGATTTTCTATGCCGTTCCTTTTATTGCCATTCCCAATAACAATCACTGTTGTGCTTTGTGTGGATGTGGCACTGTGCAGTGAAAACCTGCCTTACTAGACGACTGACCTGCATTTTGTTAGCAGAACAGCATTATGTATTAGACATCTCTCCTCCTGTGGCTGTTGACATTGAGGCCATGCAACATGATGACTGATGCATATGTTATGAAATAACCACCATGATCAAGCTAATTAGCACAAGTGAGATTACATCATATCAGCTATGTAATCTTAAATCACTTCACCTTCTGGGCTTAGATTATTCCCCTGAAAAGTAAGGAAGTTAACTAATGAAGCCTGATGTCTCCTCTATCTTTAAAATTTTGACTTCTCAATATTAGAGGAAAGACGTGTCTTATTCTGTATTAGGTGATAATTTCTTAAAATGTTGCTAAATGTATTTACATAAAGCCATATGAATCGACCACAAATATTAATTGAGTTTACTATGCCAGAAGTTCTGCATTAGATACTATAACAGATGGAAAAAGCACTTAATACAGAGCCTATAAGAACTAATAGTCTAGTTAAGGAGATAAGACAGCATTTGAGGAAAGGGAGAAAGTTACCAGTTCAGTAGATAATTAATGTTCAGTAGAGAAGGAAAGTTTCGTTGTATTTTGTGGAATGGGAGATAAGGCCAGGGGGAAGGCAAAACATTCTGCATGGGAATTGCCAGATGTTGCACCGAGTTGAGAGGATACATTGGATTTGAAACGGAGAAATGAAGATATTACATGACTCACGGTGACCCAGGGGGTTGAAATAAGGGCAGACATGTCCCATTGAGGCAAAGGCAGAGAACAGGTTTGGTCAGGTTAGATGGTAGTGCTGGGAATGGTAGAGACTCATGCTGGTCTCCATCCCAACTCCCAAGAGGAGAAACAGGCATCTACTCCCGCCCCTACGTGGCACTCTGCAGATGCCAGAACTTCATTACTGTCACTCCTCCAGAACTGGACTAAGAAAGGGCAGGGGTAGTATTTTCAGTTGCTCATAGCTCTTTTGTTCTTAGACTGGAAAGGCAAGTTGGAAGGGGATATTTGCAATTATGCTTAGAGGTCAAGTCTCTTCAGTAATTGAAGAACTGCCTTGGAACTTGGCTTGAAACTGGGGATTTCTTGGTTTTTATCCAAGCTTCAAATGTCCATAGATTGTGTCATTCAAATTTCTCTATAGAGACACATTATCGAAGTGCTCTACTGTGAATACTCCTAAAAGAGAAAGGGATTGGGTGTCTCTGAGCATGGGAGGATTTGGACTTGGACACATCTACAAAGTCCACTTAAACACTGTCCACCCACTGTGGCATGGGAGTTGGTGAGAGTGGAGAGATGTGCAGAAGTGAGAAAGAGGAAGGAGGGCATGTTCACGAGCCCAGGGATTTCCACATTTGAGTGGTGGATGCTGATACCTGCCCTGTCAATTCTTGAGGAATCTGACGAATATCATTAATATGAAAGTGATGGCTGCAATTTATGACCCTCAAATTCATATTGCTCAAGAAGAACCTGCAATCATTTGAGTATTAATAGCTTAGACATGTCAGGGTTTGGTCCCATGAGAAGCAGGTGCCAACATAGGGTGAGATATGTAAGAGATTTGTTGAGGGGCACTGTGAAAGGTAGTGGGGGAGAGAACAGGAGTAAATGGAGATAAGCTTCAGACCACACTGTAGCTCTGAAACCTGTGAGGGGAGAAGGAAGAAAGGTGGTTTGGAAAGAACAGCTTCAAACAACAGCATAGTTCTGAAAAAATCTAAAGCAGGACCGGTTTCTATGATGCCAAAGAAGGAGTAATGTCACCATGATGGCTATTAGCCTTTACTCCCTGTCACAGGAAGACCAACTAACAGCTACTCATGAACAAGACACTGTTGTGGAAAATCCTATGATGACAAAAAATATGGCGAATCTAACTAAAAGTGCCAGAGTCTACTTGGCAAGGCTTGGAAATTTAACTGAAATTTTTAAGGTCATTCAGAAGTTTTAAGAGCTGAAGACAAAGTCAATATCAATCATTATCACACTTGGAAAACCAACCAAATTCTCTCTTTATACATCTCTCCTACATAATGGATGCTTCTAATTTTTTTTTTTTTAGGAGATTTTATTTATTTGAGACAGAGAACGCAAGCACAGTCAGGGGAGTGGCAAAGGGGGAGGAAGAAGCAGACTCGTCACTGAGCATGGAGCCCAGCACAGGGCTCCATCCCAGGACCCTGGCGTCATGACCTAAACTGAAGTCAGAGGCTTCAGTGACTGAGCCCCCAGGTGCCCAGATGCTTCTAATTCTATAATGTTCACCAAAAAAACCCAAACAAAACCCAAAAAACATGAATATCAGCTAGCATCATTTTTTTAAATCTTCATCTTTGGAAAAAGATGTAGGCCCTTGAGTGAAAATTTAATATTGAAATGTATATGAACTTTCCCCTCGACATTGTAATCCCCCTCCATGTAATTAGATATGAGTGCACTTTTTTCAACCCTTAAAAATAAAAAATAAACAAAAATGATAAAGACAATATCTCTTTTCTACCAAAAATATTTTACAATTTCCTTCATTGTCTTAGAGGGTGAAAGATGCTACTTGTGTCCAACAAGTCATTCTAACAGCAGAAGTTGTGTTCATGCTGAAATAAATGGGAAATAAAGAATCAATCAATAACTAGGATGATGTTGGTGTTAAAAAATTAAACACCCTCCTACGACTGAGATTTAGAGATGTGTTTGAAAATTAATATTAGCAGAGTGGCAGTGGACAGATGGCTTAATCTCTATAAGATTCAGTTTCCTCATTTATAAAATGAGAATTGGAAGATATATCTAACTTGGTGGAAGTTTCAAATAAAAAAAAAAGCTTACCCTGTGCTCAAGAGCTAGTATTCAATCAATGACAGCTGTTGCAGGAAAGCAGTAATGTATGGTGGTTCTAAAGATTGGCTCTGACTCAGCTTGCTTGGGTACAAATGCATGCTAGCTCTGCGACCTTGGGAAAGTTCTTTAGTCTTGCTGAACTTCCATTTCCATTTCTGAAAAATGGGGTAATACTATAGCCTATCTAATACTGTTAAGGAAGTTAAACAAGGTAGTATGTTTAAAGAACCTAGAAAAAGGCCAACCATATATTAATGGCTTTAGTAAATGTCAATTAAGATTATCATTATTGCTATAATTGCTGTCACCAGAATAAAAATACATTTTACTTATCAGTAAATGTTAACTTGGAGACTATCTGCAAAAATGAGATCCTTGCTTCAAGTTTAAATGTCCTAAAATAAAAGTTGCTAGAGATGAAAGGTCTCTCTTTCAAATAGAAGTCACCATAGTCTTAAACTCTTTCCAACACTATTGTGGACAGTGGAGCAGTATGTGGATCTCCACATCTCCTAAGCAGGGTCTCCTTAATGTGCAATCCCCTTATTCACTCTAAAACCCTACTCTGAGGCTAAAGCAATGACACAAAACTTCCAGGGTGGGAGAGATATCCAGCCATTGTAGCTCCTGCGTCTGTTGGACTTGTCACTTTTTTTTTTAAAGATTTTATTTGTTTATTTGACAGACAGAGATCACAAGTAGGCAGAGAGGCAGGCAGAGAGAGAGGGGAGGAAGAAGGCTCCTCACTGAGCAGAGAGCCCGATGGGGGGATCGATCCCAGGACCCTGAGATCATGACCTGAGCCGAAGCAAAGGCTTTAACCCACTGAGCCACCCAGGCGCCCCTGAACTTGTCATTTTTAAATATAAAAGTTTTTAAATTATTAACTTTCCTCAAAGTGAGATTTGATGGTTAAAGTAATATCTGCATGAAGTATGAAGTGATTTTTTTGAACAAAAGCCAAGTAATTTGACAGAGCGTAATAATTACACTGTCAAAGAATACAAGTTTCCACTTTCTCAGAGAAATCTGTATCGCCTGGTTTCAGTTTCACAGGCTGCCATCAAGATGGTAAGATTTATTTCTCCTTTAATTGCACCATGGCAGACATTTCACGGAAAACGTATATGCAGTGCCTCTTTTCAGAAGGGTGCCAGAGCCATGGCATTGCTTCTGTATTCACTTATGTGCACAATTAAGAGGCTGGCTTGCGTCCCGGTAGAACTGGAGAAGAACAGGCGTTCGAGTCCTGCTGTGCTGGTCAGATGTGGTAACATCTATCACAGTGAAGATTTATTAATAGTGGGAAGACCAAAAGTACACCTTTCCAAAAGAGCTTTTCCCTGAATTGAAGCTGGAAGCAGTTGCCTAAAAGAATGTTAGCTTTATGGCTAGTGCAAGGTTTGTGAGCAGTCTCCCCTTTCAACCCTAGAAATTTCACATATAAATCTTAGAGAGGCAGACAACAATCTAGAACTGGGGATGCAGGGAATGGAGTCCATATTGTCATACCTCCTTGGATCAGCAATTTACATCATTATATGCTAATCTCCTTTGTCTGGATTTATTCCAACTCCTCAAAATCCATTTCTTTTTTTTTTTTCTTGTTAAAGATTTTATTTATTTATTTGCAAGAGAGAGAATACAAGCAGAGAGAGTAGCAGGCAGAGTGAGAAGCAGGCTCCCTGAAGGGCAGAGAGCCCGCTGCGGGACTCAATCCCAGGACCCTGGAATCATGACCTGAGCTGAAGGCAGACACTTAACCGACTGAGCCACCCAGGCTTCCCTCAAAATCAATTTCTGTTTAATACCATGCATTGAAAGAGATTTGGAAGGTACAAAACTGATGTCTCATTTTGTGCTAAGCCCTGACATTAGTAAGCAGTCAGCATATAATGTGTCCCATTCCTCAGAATCCTTATAACCACACTAGAAAATTAAAACTTGTGTTTGTGAAAAACTTTTTACATTTTTAAAAATTCGGTATTTAAAACTTGTATTTACATCCCAGAAATCAGAGCACAGTATAAGAATGGGCTCCTCAGGGAGGCATAGAAAATGCTAGAGATCTCCTATGTCAGATGGGAGATACATAGAAGACTTTTGCTCTTCTTTCTGACAGTGATATTCCATGGTTCTATCATGTGTGCAGTGGGGGCCTGCGGGATGGAAGTGATGGAATGAATCAGGTATTTCTGAACCTTGCCTTATTTCTGGACCCTTCACCTATGACCAAAGACATGTTCTTCCCCCAGTCTATTATCCTAATTACCACTCCATCATCTGTATGTGAGAATTCAATGAGCTTATTCCAGTGAAAGTATCTTGTACATTGTCTCAGACACTGTAGAGGTAGGTTTTACACAAAATAGATACACTTGGTATCTAGAGCACAGAATCTGTCTGGGTACAAAGTGGGAAAAAGTTCCAATTTCCAACTTCATTGTCCATCTTTTTCCCACAACCTCTTCCACTGCTATCTATGACTTCACTTCTCTTTCCCAATTTTACTTCCTTTTTTTTTTTTAACTTTTATTTAAGTTTCAGTTAGTTAACATACATTGTAATATTAGTTTCAGGTGTACAATTTAGTAATTCAACATTTACATAAAATATCCAGTGCTCATCACAAGTGCCCACCATCATCTCACTTCTTCAAGATATGAACCCAACCTAATCCTTTTCTGTAAATATTGCTCAAATTTACCCAACATTTAGGCAAAATAAATAATCCCTATGTAACCATACATGGCATAGCCTTTTCTGACCCTCTCAGTGATACCTTGCATGGCACTGACTACCCTTTCTCTCTCCATTTCTTAGGTAGATAAAATCTGCCATTGTCCTAGTTGCATTTTCCTATAAGTATATATTTGAGCTTCTTTTTCATGTTAGAATAAAAGCCATGTCTAACTCCTGTCCTAGCACAGAATTTGGCACATCGCAAATGCTCAATAAATGAGTGGATGACCAAATGAACAAATGCTCCAAACTTGTAAATTTTAACAATGTATGAAGTTAACAGCAATTATTTCCTAGCAGGAGCTGACCATGAAAAATTATTTTCTGTCAATATCATGGTCCTTAAGAAAGGTTAATGTTTTAGGGGAACTGGTTTGCTTAGTCAGTTAATTTGAGCTGATGTCAGCTCAGGTCATGATCTCAGGGTCATGGGATTGATTGATCCCTGCTTTGGGCTCTGCTCTCAATGCAGACTCTGCTTGAGATCTTTGCTCCTCCCCCTGTTCCTGCTCTCTCTCGCACGCGCTAAAATAAACAAGTAAATAAAATTTTTTTTTTTTTTAAAGAAAAGCTAACGCCTTTC
>ML106644.1:49301-71344 GCA_003697995.1 Taxidea taxus jeffersonii | reverse complement strand
TCCCGTCACACCCCCCTCTGCCCCCCACCTGCCACTCTGCCTACTTGTGATCTCTGTCTGTCAAATAAATAAATAAAATCTTAAAAAAAAAAAAAAAAGAAAGAAAAGTAGTATGGACTAGAAATTAAGGCATACGGGTATTTCTGCTATTAACTTACTATGTGGCCTTGGACAAATTACTTTAGGGGGTTAGCCTAAATTAGTTTGCAAGTTTTTTTAAAATTAGAACATAATTAGAATTTTTATTTAGCATAGAAATATTAGAAAATACAAGTTTGACAGCATGAAAAGTACCAGTACTCAGAGTTAACTACTGTCAGGAAATTTTAAAATAAGTTTTTTAACCAAAGCTTTATTCTTGTTAAAATAGTTTGTAATCAAAGCAGTAGGTGGGGGGCCACCTGGGTGGCTCAGTCAGTTAAGCTTCTGACTTGGGCTCAAGGTCACGATCTCAGGGTCCTGGGATCAAGACCTGTGTTGGGCTCCCTGCTCAGTGGGGACTCTGCTTGTCCCTCTGCCCCTCCCCCCGCTCGTGTTCTGTCTCTCACTTGGTCTCTCTCTCTCTCTCTCTTAAATAAACAAACAAACAAATAAATAACTTCTTTAAAAAATAAACAGTAGATGGTATACTACCTTCTTTAAAAGAATCTTATCTCTATCTTATATACTAAAGTAAAAGTAAGTCAGGTTCTAGGGGTGCCTGGGGGTCTCAGTTGGTTAAGCATCTGCCTTTGGCTCAGGTCATTGGAATTGAGCCCTGTGTTGGGCTTCCCTGCTCAGCAGGGAGTCTGCTTCTCCCTCTCCCTCTGCTGCTCCCCCTGCTTATGTTTTCTCTCACTCTCTCTCCTGCTCTCTGCCAAATAAATAAAAATGTTAAAAAAAAAAAAAAACAACTAAGGATCAGATCAGTGGAATAAGTTTTTTTTATAATTAAAAAAAATAATTAAAAAAATATTTTCTTGGGGCACCTGGGTGGCTCAGTGGGTCAAGCCTCTGCTTTCGGCTCAGGTCATGATCTCAGGGTCCTGGGATTGAGTCCTGCATCGGGCTCTCTGCCCAGTGGGGAGCCTGCTTCCCCTTCTCTCTCTGCCTGCTGCTCTGCCTACTTGTGATCTCTCTCTCTCTCTCTGTCAAATAAATAAATAAGTAAAATCTTTAAAAAAAAATTTTTTTTAAGGGGAGCCTGGGTGGCTCAGTAGGTTAAGTATCTGTCTTTGGGTCAGGTCATGATCCCAAGTTGGGCTCCCTGCTCAGCGGGGAGCCTCCTTCTCTCTCCTTACCTCCCCACCCCCTCCCCTGTACTCTCTGTCTCTTTCAAGTAAATAAAATTTTTAAAAACAAAAAAAAGTTAAAATTAAAGTAAAAAAATATTTTTAAATTTGAAATTAACATGGATTTATAGATAAGTTGCAAGTATAGTGTGGATCACTTTTTTCTCAGACATTTGAGAGTAAGTTGCCAATCTGATGCCCCTTCACCCACAAATACTTCAGTGCATACTTTCTACAAACAAGGACATTCTCTCATTCAACCAGTACAGCTATTCAAAATCGGGAAATTAACATTGACTTACATTACCACCTAATCCAAAGACCTCATATATCTCATTAATTGTCATCCCTTTTAGTCTCCTTTAATCTGGAATGGTTCATCAGTCTTTCTTTGACTTTCATGATCTTGATACTTTCAAAAACTGCAAATGAATTATTCTGTAGAATGTGCTCAGTTCTGCTTTTTTCTGATGCTTCTTTATTATTAAATTCAGGCCATGAGTTTTTGTTAGGAAGTAATACTGCATTTTTTTCATTGAATCTTATCAGGTGACACATTGATCTAGACTTGATATATCATTTGTCAAAATGATGTTCATTTTGATCCTTTGCTTGAGGTAGTGTCTGCTAGATTTTTCACTGTAGAAGTTATTTTCCCCCTTTGTAATTAAAAGGTATTTCATGAAGTAGTAATATGAAACTATGTAAATATACCATTCTTCATCAAACATTCAATTTTTTCATTTATTTACTTTTATTTATATGAATCATTGTTTCCTATTTTATTTAATGGATTATAACCCATTACTATCACTATTTATCATGATGCTCAAATTGTTCCAAACTTGTCCCAGGGGAACCCCTTTCATCTTGCTTCTGTGACTTCTTTGTCTTTTGACATATCCTCTCATTCTTTAAGCACTTACTTGCTTCTGGTATATGATTATCTAAGCTTATCTCATGCATTCCTTGCCCTAACCCTGGAATCAACCATTTCTCCAAGGAGTCTGGTTCCTTTAATTTTTTTTAAGATTTTACTTATTTATTTATTTGTCAGATAGAGAGCGAGAGAGAACACAAGCAGGGACAGCAGCAGGCAGAGGGAGAAGCAGGCTTCCTGCTGAGAAGAGAGCCAGATATGGAGCTCGATCCCAGGACCCTGAGATCATGACCTGAACCAAAGGCAGATGCTTAACCAACTGAGCCACCCAGGCATCCCCCAATACACTTTCTTATTGTCAGAAACTTAATTTCCTTGACCAAATGTTTGGCTAGCTTTGTTTATCTCCTGCTTTCTGTTTAATACAGGTGCTTATGGAAACTCTGGGTGCGCTGGGGGCACAGTGCCGCTGGGCAGCCTGCAACATCTATTCCACTCTCAATGAAGTGGCGGCTGCTCTAGCAGAAAGTGGTAAGATCTTTTGCTTGTCTTCTGTTTCTTTGGCTAAGTAAGTCTCCGAAAAGTTCCGTGGATTCAATATAAGTCTTTAAGAGAGTGACATTTAAGGAGCTGTCTTGGGGGAATGGATCCCTATTCTTGTGAGTTCGCTCTCCTTCTGTCCTTCTCTTGTTAAATATGATGTAGGTAACTCTGTTTTATAGTTGGCAAATACCTTCTTATGCCTAATATTATTTTATTAGTTAATGCTTTGCCTTGACTTGCTAATATTAGACCACCAGTGAACACTGCTTGTTGTCTAAGGTAATACGGATTAGAAAATAAAGTGCTTCAGGTGTAGTTTTGTGGTCCTGCTGGTTTTTCAGCAGTTTGCCCCGATTTAATGTTTGGTGTTTCTGCCTCAGCAGTAAAAAGGACTTGACCTGGCAGATTAATATTTGATCACAATGGCTACTGACACAGGAAGGACAAAATAAAGAGAAATTTGGACTTTGCCAGTTTCTTGTCTTCCCTCTGTGGCAGCACAGCACAGATCAGGGTACCAAATGCTTATTGCTTCAGAGCTCTTACAAAATGCTGGGAAAGCTCTGTGGTATATGCATGTCTCTCCTTTTGCTAGCACTTTAGTATTTCATTTGCTTTTCATTTATATTCATTATAAAATTTTTATTAGTATATAAAATATGTATATAAAAGGGCACAAGTATCAAATATATAGCCCAATGAATTGTACATATACATTCTTTTTTTTTTCCCAACAAATGTTTAATGGCCTACTCTTAAGAGATATAAGAACAAGTGAGACCATGTCTTTGCCCTAAGACTCTTATATTGTGATTGAGGAGAAAAGACATAATATATAAATAATGATAATATAAGGACATATATGATAAATGCCACGACAGATCACAAATCTGCATTTAGTGCACAAGCAAGTGGCTTTTAAAAGTTCAGATTCCATGCAAAATCAGTTGCAGTTAATCAGGCTCCGTTAGGAACACAAAACTTAACTAAGCTATGACAACATTTTCACTGATGGAGAAGAGCATAGGGGTTCTCCTGAGGAAGAAGGTGGGATGACCAAAGTGTAGACACAAGAAAGATCAGAGTGTAGTTGAGAAATTGTGAGACTTCCAGTTTGACTAGATCAAGACATTCTCATTTCTGATTTCTTCTTTTTTTCCCTTTAATCTTACTTGTAGCATCCATCATACTCTTGTTCCTTTTGGTTGTCTTTTTTGTTGTATCAAGAGCAAAATGACCACCAAAGACAAAGAAGTGCACGAAGGGGCTAAAGACAGTGTTAATCAGTGAGGAAAGTCAGTCCAAGGATTAGAGCAGAATGAGAGAATGGAAATTGGGGAAAGCCAATATCTTGTCAAAATGTAGGGGCAGCCCTTCTTTCAGGCTTTAACAATTTCTCTTGTTCCCTTTTCTCAGGATTCCCTGTCTTTGCCTGGAAAGGAGAGTCAGAAGATGACTTTTGGTGGTGCATTGATAGATGTGTGAATGTGGAGGGCTGGCAGCCAAACATGGTGGGTTAGATTTCTGCTAGCACAATTCTAGAGGAATTTGATGGGGACAGAATGGGGGGTTATGACCTGGGAGAGGGTGTCCCAACAGGAAGGAAGGAAAATGCTTCCTTTTCTATTTTATCTGGGCTTCCAGCAAAACTGGATGCTTATGTTTAGGGTACCTAGCTAAGAATATTGAACTTAGCCTCAAAGTGCTAAAATTGTTGGTGCTGATCTTAAGAAACATTTATATTCATCAGCAGCATTAAAATACTGCTCAGGGTTCACACATGGCTGGTTCAAGGTTAATGAGTTACCATCCCCTACCCACCTCCCCCCTCTAACAACAATGATGAAAATGCACACACAAACACACATACACATACCGCTCCTGTGGTACTTAGCTTTTCTCTAGAATCATGGGCTAAATTTATAGTAAATATGAGTAGATTCCAAGTTTGAATTTCTTCTCTTTATTTTCCACTTTAAGAAAGATACCTAAGCAAAAAGTTTTGGGTTTTTATTTTGCTTCATTTAATTTCGGTTCCATTTTGAAAAGACTAAGTTCTCGAAGGCCGATAGCAGCTTAGAGTCACAGAGAAGCAAAAAGCTGCACAAAGTATGAAGCACTCCTTTTTCACAAACATTTCGCATATGAAGGAGATGAGAAACAAGGGAATCAACTGAAAAAAGAGCCCTTGAAGCTCCAGTCCAGCTATTGCTTATGGCTAAAAATTGCAGAGTAGGCCTCACTTGGTATACAAAGAGGGAAGCAGCCTCTTTCTGGATTCTGTGATGCAGGTTACATTGCACCACATGCTGGTTTGAGGAAGCTGGGTTAATACCCTGAAAGGGAGAGAGGAGTCAGCTGTGAAATGAGTCAGCTCATTCCCACAGAGTTTAACAGTGACTGGAAGAAGTATGACTGACAAGACCTAAAGGAGATGGGCCAGGGGGTTTCTGTGGGGAATAAAACATTAATTTTAGAGTCGAGAACATGGGAAGGACATGGGATTGCAACCAGAGAGCATTCACAGACTATAGGGCCAGCACAAACTGCTGGAATAGCTAATGGAAGAAAATAAGACAAGGATAAAAACCATTGTCACCCCAGAAAATAGAACCCATTCCTCTTGGGATCCTGTCAAGATCTAATACTTTTACTTGCTTTCCAGCCTCAGGAAGATTCCCTGGTGGCAAGAATTTCTGTAATAGAATAACATGGTGGTGAGAATTATAGGTTACATTCATTAAATAAATATTAGGGATAGCAATTACCTGCCTTTATTAGATACCTCTGTTAAAAGAGAAAAGCAGACAAGAATAGTGGGACTGAAGACCAGAGTTTCCAGTTGCTCAGTATTTTTCATCTCTGACTTTTTTATGTGACTAGGGATCAGAGGCTGCAAGGGAGAACACTAAGAGGGATTCCATACATGCAGAAAGGGAGAGAGAAACTCTGAGAAGCCTTTTCATTTCTCAGGGCATCTGTTCTGAGGGTTCCTACTGGGAGAAAAGGAGCATTAACTTATAGAATGGAGCCAATGTGTTTTAATGAGTCTTGCCTTGGATCCCTGCTCTCAAATAAACTTCAGTTGAGTCAGAGAAAAGAGGTCATGAGCAAGAGTAGAAGCAAAAAAGAGATGAAGTGGCAGACACAAGGTGGGGGATTTTGTGTACCCAGGGGTCCAGGATGGCATTTTGGGCACTTGTAGTAGAGTTGATATTTGATGAGAGGGTGCGTGCCAGTAGGGAGCAACTCAGTTCTGTGGGGACTTCCCAGGGATCATCATTTGGAAAGTCCTGCTAAGCATTTCTGACAGCTAGGTAAAGGGCTGAAGTGCCACAGCCTAATGCCTAAGAGCATTCCAAGCTGGTCTTTCTTTAGCTTATTTATAATTCAAAAACTTTCCTCTGCTGATGAAAGCTCCAGTGGGCACAGCATTGTGTTTATCTTTAATCCCAACCTGAAATAGTGATGAGCTGTTCAGAGGCAAGCTTGCACACCTACATGCTGCACAGTTCCCTAGTTATTTTTAATTTGGTTTATAGAGAGTGTGAGGTTTCGCTAGGCAGAACCCTTCAGTGCTGCCTGATATTTTGGGTGGGAGAGTGCCTATGCTTTGGGAGAAGTGAAGGATTAACTAATACAGTTTTATAACCCATTGTTCTGGGAGGGAGACTAATTATCTGGCTTCATTTAAACTAAGCCTTGACTGAATATAACTGGTTAGAAATATGCTAATTTCAAGGTCAGGCTTTCTGATTATCCACAGTGCATTCAAGAACTAGTTTTCTAGATAGCCACTTAAGCTATTAGTTCTGAAGAAAAATCCTCATTTCTTGCTGTGTGTTTTGATATAGTAGATGGGCTATGTGGGAAGGTCATTTGGCTATGAGAATTACAATTTGGCTTTTCACCCCTCGTTGTATTTTACTTCAGTGTAATGACTGGTCATTATATTGGCTTTAAGTAACTTCCCATAACCATATGGGAAATTTGAAATATCTGTAAATTGGCAGTTAGAAATTGGGTTAAAGGGATGCCTGGGTGGCTCAGTTGGTTAAGCAGCTGCCTTTGGCTCAGGTCATGATCCCAGTGTCCTGGGATCGAGTCCCACATCGGGCTCCTTGCTCGGCAGGGAGCCTGCTTCTCCACGTGCCTCTCTGTCTGCCAGTGCTTGCTCTCTCTCAATCTGACAAATAAATAAATAAAATCTTAAAAAAAAAAAAAAAAGAAATTGGGTTAAAAGACCCAGAGCAACCTGGAAACCCTGAGCCTTTGGTAAAATAAATGGTATTATTGATGCTTGTTTTTGCAGATATTGGATGATGGAGGGGATCTTACTCACTGGATTTATAAGAAATATCCTAATATGTTCAAGAAAATCAAGGGCATAGTAGAGGAGAGTGTTACTGGAGTCCATAGGTAAGATTTGACATGGACGTACCTGATTTTATGCAGCCTAGATATATATTCTGATAATCACATACCTATATAATACAATATGTTAAAAATAGGAACCTTCTCTGAGGTATTGAGATCTGAGTCTGCATACTTGTGGTTTTGTTTTTTTTTTTAACATGCAAATAACAAACCTAAAACTGGGAGTTGGGGACAGGTAAGGGAACACTAGTCATTGTAATGAATTGACTGCTTGTCCTTTTTAGATGAATTTATCCATGCTATAGATATTTATTTAACTTCTACAATGAGGCAGGAACTTCTAGGAACTGGGCTAGGGATCTAGCTGTGGGCAAAACAGACAAAAACTTGGGTCCTCATAGAGCTTACATTTTTACTTAAAGAGCAAGGATTTGGGGTTCTGTTTCTCAAATGAGCAGTAATTCCCTCAGTAAAATTGAAATAATTTCTGTTTACTGTTATTCACTCATCAAGAACTGAAAGTATGAAATGGAAGTTTTAGGGAAGTAAATTCTGAATAAGCCACCATCACTGCTTCAATATAGTGTGATCTTTTTGAATATACCATACCTTTAGGCTCTTAGAAGGGGATGAATTTTGAGTAAAATACCTGGTTCTAAGTTTTAGTTCTAAGTTTTAGTTGAATCAACTGAAAATGAAACTCCTGTATGTAGATACACATATTTATAGAACGTATATGTTTTGAGATTATAAAATTGGGACTATTTGAAAGTTAAAATTATTGCATTAGAGCTGTGGGATTCAAATAGTACTTAAGGTTACTCTTTGTATAATGTAAAATGGGAATAAAATTAATAAGCAATTAAAAATTTTACATTTTAATTCTTCAAATTCTTCAAATGGGAATAAAATTAATAAGCAATTTAAAATTTTACATTTTAATTCTTCAAATTTGGAATTCTTCAAATTCTTTAAATTTACATTTAAATTCTTCAAATTTGCAGAGATTTTCCCCACATGCCTTGTAACTAAGATCTTCATTTCTCAGCTGTATACAAACTTTAGAAAGGTAACCTTTATTTCTCTAGATACACCTAATGGGATGAAACTAGCATGTGTCATGCCTACACAACATATTTATGTGATTTGTTATGAAACTGACAGTAGGTTGTAATATCTCACTGTTTTGTGTTCTTCGTGATTTCCCTCATCCTCAGGCTGTACCAGCTATCCAAGGCTGGGAAGCTGTGTGTTCCAGCCATGAACGTCAATGACTCGGTCACCAAACAGAAATTTGACAACCTCTACTGTTGCCGTGAATCAATTCTAGATGGGTAATATTTTGTTGTCTTTGGAATGAACTTAGTTGTTGAATTGAGGTTCTGAGTTTTTTAGTTTTGGTTATTTCTAGAAATCATTCATGTAGCACCTCTGGATCTATCACTACATCATACTCAATATTTTATAACCCAGATCTACCATTGCTATCCCCATGACAAAGCACATCTATTTCACTTTAAAAATCAGACTAGCCTCTATCTATTGATGGCAAAATTTTTACTTTGTGACCCTATCAGGCCTGCAAGTCAGTAATTAAAGTCGTAAACAGCTAAGAATCTTTGATGATTTGGGAAGAGGTTCCTGGTGTTTCTGTTCTAGGTAATGTTACTAGTTCTTTAAATTCCAACCAGCATATAATTCTCTGGCTGTCTGGAAAGTTGTGGTGGGCAAAAGTCAATCCCAGAGGTGTTTCTAGTCTTTTAAATCTGTAAGGACTACAAGTCTGACAAAATCTACCAACTACTATGTTCTTCTAATGCCCAGTTTCTGTTTCTACACTTGTGTCCAGATAATCCTTCATCCTTGTTCAGAAGAGTCAATAATTCCCTCCATGGAACCATGAAGTTGGTTTGGAATATTGCCAAGCCAAATGGTTTCCATCATATTTAGGTTAATGGAAAAGCTAAAAGTGAACCTGTGGGCCACATTACTGACCAGTCTGGACCCTAGGCAGTTTGCAACACCACAGGTGTTAGAGCCAGAAGGTCTGGTTTGACTGTTGGCTCTATCATTTAGGTCTTGGAATAATTATTTAGCCTCTCTCTACCTATTCCCTCATCTGTAAAATGGTGACAATAAGTCCTACATCAGGGACGCCTGGGTGGCTCGTTGGTTAAGCAGCTGCTCAGGTCAGGTTGGCTCAGGTCATGATCCCAGCATCCTGGGATCGAGTCCCACATCAGGCTCCTTGTTCAGCAGGGAGCCTGCTTCTCCCTCTGCCTCTGCCTGCCGCTCTGTCTGCCTGTGCTCGCTCCCGCTCTCTCTCTGACAAATAAATAAATAAAATCTTTAAAAAAATATTTAAAAAAAGTAAGTCCTACATCATAGAGTTATTGTGAGGATTAGGTAAGATAAGATTAAATAAGATAAGAACCTGGTGTTCAGCATTAGTTCCCTTGTCCTTCTTTCTAGAATGAAATAAGTTCTGGATTGAATTAGATCTTAAGGGAAGCTTTTTACTTTAAAATCTTTTTGGAGAGAGGCAGATATTCAATGTAAATTCAATTTATTGCCAATTATTATTTCTATAGAGTCAATAGTATTATCAGACAGATTGTACATGTAAATGAATTCTCAATCCATCAGTCTGTTTGTAGACTGTGCCTTGTTTTGGTTACATAAAAGTGTTACAGCTTATGTGAATAGCTTTGATGAATAGCTTTGCACCTGATATCCCTTGAGGAAGAGAGGCAGAAAAGCTCAAGAGTAAAGCAACGGAAGCTCATAA
The DNA here is from genome assembly GCA_003697995.1 of Taxidea taxus jeffersonii. Taxonomy (NCBI): domain Eukaryota; kingdom Metazoa; phylum Chordata; class Mammalia; order Carnivora; family Mustelidae; genus Taxidea; species Taxidea taxus. The sequence continues at coordinate 61,485 of ML106644.1, read as the reverse complement.
ATAAAATCTGTTGATTTTCTTTGCTGTGATAACCATTCCAGGGCCATTCTCCTAAACCATGACTTTTGAGTACGGTAGTAACCCAACTAGACTTATTCTCTTCACTCAACAAGAAGGGCCGCTGCACTTAACTGATATACTTTTAAAATTTAATTAATTAATTAATTAATTTATTTATGTTAACATACACTGTTACATTAATTTCAGGCGTACAATATAGTGATTCAGCAATTCCATACATCACTTCGTGTTCATCCCAAGTGCTCTCCTTAATTCTCATCACCTGTTTCACCCATCTTCCCACCCACCTTCCCTCTGGTAACTTATCAATTTGTTCTCTATAGTTATGAGCCTGTATCTTTTCTTTTCTTTTAATTTTTATTTTTAATTTTATTTTTTTTCAATGTTCCAAAATTCATTGTTTATGCAGCACACCCAGTGCTCCATGCAGTATGTGCCCTCCTTAATACCCACCACCAGGCTCACCCAACCCCTCACCCCCCACCCTCCAAAACCCTCAGTTTGTTTCTCAGAGTCCACAGTCTCTCATGGTTTGTCTCCCCCTCTGATTTCCCCCAACTCACTTCTCTCTGTCTCCCAAAGTCCTCCGTGTTATTCCTTATGCACCACAAGTGAGTGAAACCATATGATAGTTGACTCTCTCTGCTTGACTTATTTCACTCAGCATAATCTCTTCCAGTTCTGTCCATGTTGATACAAAAGTTGGGTATTCATCTTTTCTGATGGAGGCATAATACTCCATTGTATATATGGACTATATCTTCTTTATCCATTTGTCCGTTGAAGGGCATCTTGTTTCTTTCCACAGTTTGGCAACTGTGGCCATCGCTGCTATGAACATTGGGGTACAGATGGCTCTTCTTTTCACTACATCTGTATCTTTGGGGAAAATACCCAGTAGTACAATTGCAGGGTCCTAGAGCAACTCTATTTTTAATTTCTTAAGGAATCTCCACACTGTTTTCCAAAGTTGCTGCACTAATTTGCATTCTGTTTCTTTACAATAAAAGAAGGAGAAGAAGAAAGTTTGTTTCTAGACATCTCACTCACTCTCTCTCTCTCTTTTTCCTGTGCTCATTTGTTTTGTTTCTTAAATTCTACATATGAGTGAGACCGTATAGTATTTGTTTTTTCCCGACTGGCTTATTTCACTTAGCATTATGCTCTTTAGCTCCATCCATGTCATTGAAAATGGCAAGATTTCATTCTTTTTGATGCCTGAATAGTATTTGCTATTTACTGAGTTTTGCTGGGGCTCGTGGAGTTCTACTTGTTCCTACTGAGGAGTTGTCAAATCATTAAAAAGACAGGATTCCTACTCTTATAGACTGTTTTCAACAGGAGAGGTAAACAGATAAGTGAACAGAAAGAGTCACAAATATTTGTAGGAACTGTCTATCTCAGAATAAGCTGGTTTTAGTTGAAAACTTTCTTCTGCCTAATGAGGGATTCCTAGAGAAGGGACACTGGCTCAACCCAAAGAGAAACAAGAACCTACCACTACAGGTTCCTCCAAGAGACTCTAAAAACAATAAGGACATTTATTCTAGCTTCATAGAGAATCAGAGACAAAAAAGTAGAGCAGGTCTGAGAAAGAGTCAGCCCCAGAAAGCTCACTCTCTCATGCAGTCAGTATTGTGCATGTCTAAGATCTTCTCCCTTTTGCCACCCATTACCCTCTGTGTGGAATTAATGAGGGACCTTCTGATGCTGCTAAATGTAGCACTCATTTATCAGGGTTATCTTCTACGTTTCTGTCTCATTAAATAAGATAGAGTAGTGTTTCCATTAAGCTAGAGCTTTGTCTCTAAATAAAAAATGTTATTTTTATTCTATCACTTATTTCCAAAAATTATATGATAAATGTATATTGCTTTTTGTTTAAAAGTTTCTTTGCAGTATACAGCTTCTTCCCTTCTGCACCACTCCCAAGACAAGAGGAAAAAGGAGAAAACCCTCACCTGTAGCTGGAATTGATCGGATAGCATGGAGTGAGAAAATACATATTTTACTCAGCCTTTCTTTCTAGTCATTGGATAGTGCAGAAACCAGGCTTTCTTTCAGAATGGAACAAGCAAACAAACATGAAATCAAAGGTACCCAATCTAATCTTAAAGGAGAAATGAGAGAAGATTTTTCTGATTTAATGGTTTTTCTTCCCCTAGACTTAAAAGGACAACAGACATGATGTTTGGTGGAAAGCAGGTGGTGGTGTGTGGCTATGGAGAGGTAAAGCATAACTTTTCACTTACTAGGTGTATAAAATATGATTTTGGTAAAATATACCAGATTCTTTTATTTAAGGGATGTGAGAATACATTCACTCATCACTCTAGATGGGAAGAAAAAGTAACTTTAGAGGCCCTCTGGGTTCTTTTTTCCTTTGCATTTTTGCCATTTTTTCTTAAGTTGATTTTCTGCCTTGTTCCAGCACCCTGCTTATGATGTTCTCGTAGCTTGTGTTTTGATTATAAATCGTGAGTGTGGGTGTTCTTATGTACATGCACGTGCTGAACAGGAGTTAGGAGTTTGTTTATGAACCGCATTCATTTACTTGTTTTTTCTTGTTTTTCCCCAAGCATGAGTCTATTCAGTGAAATTGCTTTTGGGGGCGGAAAATGGGATGCAGTTCACCAGAAGCTTTGAGATGTTGTTTTCTCACTGACTTTCCTTATTATGTGTACTCTCTCCCCTCTTCAGGTGGGGAAGGGGTGCTGTGCTGCCCTAAAAGCCATGGGCTCTATTGTGTATGTAACTGAGATCGACCCCATCTGTGCTCTTCAAGCCTGGTAAGCATGCAAAATGAAACTCACTTTTTCCTCTGGGCCACCATCTATTGGGATCTTGGAACTGTCACCAAAGAATGACCTGCTTAATGCCACATTTTATCTTAGAGGGGCCCAGATCCTGAGAGATGCTGCTCTTAACTGTAAGCTTCCCTCTTCCAAAGATCAAGTAGCTCTGCTCTGAGAAAGCAGAGATTATCAGAGAAGCTAAAATTTTGAATTCCGGTGGAAATCATTAGAGGGAATGACTTGAGCCAAAGAACAAGTAACTCCTTACCTTCTCCATATGTAATCCTCCCCTCCCTTTTTTTTAAAGTAAGCTCTATGCTCAATGTGAGGCTTGAGCTCATGACCCCAAGATCAAGAGTTGCGTGTTCCACCAGCTGAGTCTTCCAGGCACCACAACCCTTCTCCCTTTGAAAACAATGATCAAAAAAGAAATAAGTTGGCATCAGATCCTTTCTGATGTGATACACCGAGAACACTTCTGTGATGCTCTTTTCCTAAATGTATGACCTGAATCTCCTTAGGAGGAAACATCAGGCAAATCCAAATAAAATCTGCTGTCTCTGAGTGAAGGGTATAGGGGAGTTTGTACTATTTTTGTAATTCTTAAGTTTGAAATTATTTCTAAATTAAAGGTTAAAAAATAGTTCCTGTCTCATCCATAATTTCCCCAGTAGATTTGTTGGCTTTCTCTGAATCAGGGTTCATTAACATGTTTTAATACTGATTGAGACAATGATTCATACTCTCTTATAGACATGAACTGATCACTTACTGTATAATAGGTACTGTGCTCTATGCTTAGGATAAATAAGATGAATATATGAATGAGGCAAGTTCCTGCTTTTAGAAGTACATAAAAAACCACTGTAGGGGCGCCTGGGTGGCTCAGTGGGTTAAAGCCTCTGCCTTCGGCTCAGGTCATGATCCCAGGGTCCTGGGATCGAGCCCCGCATTGGGCTCTCTGCTCTAAGCCTGCTTCCTCCTCTCCCTCTGCCTGCCTCTCTGCCTACTTGCGATCTCTGTCTGTCAAATAAATAAATAAAAATCTTTAAAAATTTTTTTTAAAAATTAAAAAATTAAAAAACCACTGTAAGTGGAATAAGTGCTCTGATGGGGGTACACCGTACATGGTCCTGTAGGAGCCAAAGGAGAAGCACCTAACTAAAGAGCAAAGAGGCAGGGTAGGAAGAGATGTCAATAGAGCTGAGTCTTGAAACTTGTATAAGTCACCTCCTAGTTTGGATGTAAGTTCCAGGTATAAGGAACATGTCACAAGGAGCATAGTCCCTGAGGAAGGAGAGAACATGGCACATTTAAGAAGATCGAAATACTTTAATGTAGCTAGCAGAGAGGGTAAATTTGGGGTAGTGGTAATATCTAAGGTAGGAATCCTATGTGAAAGTGGATGATATATCTGCATAAATATTTAGGTCTTGGGACACCTGGGTGGCTTAGTTGGTTAAGCGGCTGTCTTCGGCTCAGGTCATGATCCCAGGGTCCTGGGATCGAGTCCCGAATGGGGCTCCTTGCTCAGCAGGGAGCCTGCTTCTCCCTCTGCGTCTACCTGCCACTCTGCCTGCTTGTGCTCTCTCTTTCTGACAAATAAATACATTTTTAAAATAAATAAATAAATAAATATTTAGGTCTTATCCTGAGAATAGGCAATCTCACTGAAATATTTTAAGTAAGGAAGTGACTTGATCTAAATTGCATGTAGGGAAATTACTCTGCAAAGTAAATTAGAGAGACATAAACCTAGAGATGATGACATCGGGCCAGGGGCTACTGTAAGAATCCAAGCAAGAGGTAATAAGACCTGAGCATACACAAGACCAGCATATATGGAGAGGAGTGTACCGATTCAGGAGATTTTAAAGAGTTAAGGAAAAACAACCAGATTTGGTGATAACTTCAATTAGGGAGAAGAGGGTAGGCTAGGACATTCTAGTTTATCTGGCTCATACAGTTGGGTGAACAGTAATGCTGTTGATCAAGAAGAAAATACAAAAGAGGAAATAGAGTTTAGGAGTACAGAAAAGATAATGAGGTTTTGTTCAAACCCAGTAAATTTGATATTCTTATGGGACATCCAGGAGAAGCTATCCAATAGATAATTTGATCCAAGGCTCTGAAGCTTGAGAGAGCACTAACCTAAAGATAGATTTGTGCAAATCAGCCATCAAGAAGAGTCAAGGGCGCCTGGGTGGCTCAATGGGTTAAGCCGCTGCCTTCGGCTCAGGTCATGATCTCAGGGTCCTGGGATTAAGTCCCACATCGGGCTCTCTGCTCAGCAGGGAGCCTGCTTCCCCCCCCCTCTCTCTGCCTGCCTCTCTGCCTACTTGTGATCTCTATATCTGTCAAATAAATAAATAAAATCTTTAAAAAAAAAAAAGAAGAGTCATTTGCAGCCAAGGAAAGGGTATGAATAAATACTGAAAGAATAAAGAAAAGTCAGGGCAGAACTCTACAGAGTACCAGCTTTTAAAGACCGAGTAAGACTGAAAAGGATTAATCAGAAAAGTAGGAGGAAAACCAGGAGAGAACAGTATCATGGACTCTAAGGAGTATAGTTTTAAGAAGGTAAATAATGTTTAATGCAGGAAATTAAGTGATATAAGAGTCTAAGATTTGTTTATTTATTGATTTATTATCTAGAAGATCGTTGATGATCTTGGGGAGAGTAGTTTCAATGGGGTAAGATTCAGTGGCTAAATTGTACTCTCTAGGACTCTCATGGTAACCCCTAGGTCTCTGTTTTCAGGAAGAATTAAGTTGCAGTGATACAAAGAAACCTTTACTTCTGTTCTATATGAACTTAAGGAGATGGTTTGAATTTTTCACTGCTAAGAATAATCTAGCTATATCAAGAAATGACTTTGTAGGTACTGAAGTAACTTGGTGATAGCTTTTGAGGTTCTGTGGCAAAAGCCTCCCAGTTGCCTTTGTTAATTCATCATGCTTTATTTTACAGTATGGATGGATTTCGACTGGTGAAATTAAATGAGGTCATCCGGCAAGTGGATATTGTTATTACCTGTACAGGTATGATTTTGACACATACAGTGGAGTATCACTTGGGAATGCTTTCATGGAGCAAGTGAAAAATGACCAGAAATGTTCTGAATAAACCAAACTCGAAAAGCCAGATACAGAGGTCTACAAAACCAGTCAATCTTTAACGTTCTTCCCACCTCTTTAGAACCCTACCCAAAAGTATATACCTTCTAGGTCATCCCTAGAGGAAAGTTTCTCTTTAACTGTTCTGTAACTCCATCCGTCACAACTACCACGAAGATGGCTAGAGATAAGTTTTATTTGGGAAACTAGGTCTTATATTTGTACATTTGATTTTTTATTTTACTTCCAAAAGTAAAGTATATTTCTCTCTAGTCTCTGTAATTAAAGCAGGCCTAGAGCAAAATTCATAGTTAGAGAAAGTGGGAAAGGTAGTTGTATTAATTCCCAAAGAGGTAGATTGGAGTTTTAGAGAGGAATATGTAAAAATGGCTAGTTTCCTTGGGCTGAGGTACTTTGTCTTTATGGTGGGACCATAAGCTGCTAGAACACTGGTTTTTATTTGTAATTATATTTTAGAGGAGGAAAATGAGAGTATTTAAGAATAAAAATATATTTGTAGCCTCAGGGTGAGATGGGGCAAAGAAGAGGGACCATAAGAAACTGTTCTTGCTTCACATCAACCCCCTTATGTCTTTTTTTGTAGCTTTATTGAGCTTTGATTCAGAAACCATACATTTCACTCATTTCAAGTGTACCTTTCAGTATTTTCTAGCAAATTCACGGGGTAATATAACCATCACCACAATCTAATTTTTTTATTGAGATAATTCACATACCATAAAATTTACCCTTTTTAAGTATATAGTTCAGTGGGTTTTTTTTTAAAGGTTTGTTATTTATTTATTTGACAGACAGAGATCACAAGTAGGCAGAGAGGCAGGCAGAGAGAGAGGAAGGGAAGCAGGCTCCCTGCCGAGCAGAGAGCCCAATTTGGGACTAGATCCCAGGATCCTGGAATCATGACCTGAGCCGAAGGCAGAGGCTTTAACCCACTGAGCCACCCAGGCGCCCAGTTCAGTGATTTTTAGTGAAGTTGTAGAATGTCTGATTCCAGAAACTACACCACCCCCAAAAAGAAATCCCATACCATTAGCAGTCAGTCTGCATTCTTTCACTCTACCTTTCTTGGGTCCTATGCAACCATTAATTTCTCTGTTTTTTTAGATTTGTCTTTTATTTTATAGATTTCATATCAATGGAATCTTACAGTATGTGGTCTCTTGTGACTAGCTTTTTTTTTTTACTTAGCATAGTGCTTTCCAGTTTCATCCATATGGTAGTATGTGTTGATATTTCATTCCTTTTTATTGCTGAATTATATTTCATTTTAAGGATATACAACATTTTGTTTATCAGTTCATTGGTTGGTAGACATTTGGATTGTTTTCACTTTTTTGGCTATTTTGAATAATGTTGCTATGAACATTGTGTACCATGTTTTTCTGCAAACATGCTTTCCGTCCTCGTGAATATTCACCTACCTATATATACCTAGGAATTGCTGGATCACATGATGATAACTCTACTTTAAATATTTTGAGGAATTGCTTTTAAGCTTTTCCAAATAGATGGCACCATTACACTCCCACTAAGAATGCATGGGGGTTACAATTTCTGCACATCCTTGTCAACACTTATTATTATCTGTTGTTTTTACTATAGCCATCCTAGTAGGTGTGAAATGGTGTTTTATTGCGGTTTTGCTTTTTAAATATTTTTATCCAAGTAATCTCTACACTCAGTATGGGGCTGAAACTCACAACCCCAAGATCCAGAGTCACACATTCCACCGACTAAGCCACCACATCCCTCGTTGTGGTTTTTGACTTGCATTTCTGTAATCAGTAATAATGTTGAACATCTTTTCGTGTGCATATTGACACATTTTATTTTATACTTTTTCTTTTGAGAAATGTCTGTTCAGATGCTTTGCTCATTTTTTATTTGGGTTAGTTGCCTTTTTATTATTAAGTTGTAAGAGTTCTTTATAAATTTTAGATACAGGGGCACCTGGGTGGCTCAGTGGGTTAAAGCCTCTGCCTTTGGCTCAGGTCATGATCCCAGGGTCCTGGGATCGAGTCTCGCATCAGGCTCTCTGCTCAGTGGGGAGCCTGCTTCCTCCTCTCTCTCTGCCTGCCTCTCTGCCTGCTTGTGATCTCTCTCTCTGTCAAAGAAATAAATAAAATCTTTAAAAATAAATAAATAAATTTTAGATACAAGTCCCTTATCAGTTATATGATTTGTAAATATTTTGTCCCACTTGTGTGTTGTCTTTTCAATTTCTTGATGATATCATTTGCAGCACAAGTTTATTTTTTCTTTGGTGGCTTGTACTTGGTGTTATATCTAAGAAACTATTGCCTAACCCAGGGCCAGAAAGATTTATTCCTTTGTTCTACTAAGAGGTTTATAGTTTTAGCTCTTAAATTTAGGTCAAGTAAAATTTCACATATGGTGTGAGGTAGGGGTCCAACTTCATTTCTTTTCATGTGGCTATCTCTTCTATTTTTAAGGTAACAAGAATGTAGTAACCAGAGAGCACTTGGACCGTATGAAGAATAGCTGCATTGTTTGTAACATGGGACATTCCAACACGGAGATTGATGTGGTAAGATTAAGAAACTCATTATTGGGGGCTTTTTTTCCTCTCATTCCCAAGAAATATAAACTGGAAGAGGAAAGAGAAGAGGCACCAGCTATCCTAAACATGACTGTCCTAGCAGAGCTGTCTGCGGTCTATTCACTTACTAGCCCTATGACCTGTGCTTGTGGATACCATAAAGCTTCTTCATCTCGATCATTTCAAAAAGATTATTTTCTTCCACTCAAGCTTGATACCTACTTACACTGTAAGCCATTTTATCTCTCACTTTGGTTCTCTGATTTGATTATATTCACCCTAAAATTATCCAATCCAACCTAACACTCGGTCCTACTACATCATCTAAGTAATAGTTAAGAGAAGCGTTATTTCTTTTTAGACTTACTGAAGTATCTCTCAGTGTGACTTTCACTCTGGTTTTAAATTTTCATGGCATTTTTCTGGTACAGCTGTATTTCTCTCTGGGTAAATGGCTCAAGCAAAGCATGCTTTCATCTGCCCTGAGGGCTGCTCTGATTGAGCTTCAGCACTGCCAGGTAAGGATCAGTTGATATATTGAGAGTCTGTTGGATAATATCTATTTTAAATGGTTTCTCTTTTTAACTCTGCTCTATTCTTCTGTTATTAAAAATAGCTGGGAAAACAACCTAGCAAAGCCTATTCCTGCCCTTGAGGTTTCTGAGTGGCATGGCTCCATTACTCTTGTCTTATCAGGTTATTTTGCTTATAATGAATAATTTTGAATAATTTCTTTTTTCAGTATTGAAATTTAAATACTGAATGGTTCTTTTTTTTTTTTTTTGTTAAGTTTCACTTATGTGACATACTGCCCTTTTAGTAAATAGTCAAAGATATTAGTATTTCTAAAACTATCTAGCACACAATTGTCCTTTTCTCAATTAATCTGCTTAGAGAGCCCCAAAATGGGAAAAACTTAAGGAAACTAGTCATGCTCTGATATCTAAAAAGAAATCTTCTGAGTAAGAGAAGGGGGAAAAAATTTTCTCTCCTAAACCCTCTAGCTCTTAAATAAAAACAATTCCAAATGTAATCATGTAATTTTTATATTTTTACCTTATCTCATTTCATCCTCTTGACTGTCCCACAAGGCATTATTATTCTTTTCCCTGATTTTCAATCAGAAAACTAGAACTTAAGTCCATTGTTCAGTCATTGATTCAAAAATGAAATGGTAGTGGCACCTGGGTGGCTCAGTGGGTTAAGCCTCTGCCTTCAGCTCAGGTCATGGTCTCAGGGTCCTGGGATTGAGCCCCGCATTGGGCTCTCTGCCTATTTATGATCTCTCTCTCTGTCAAATAAATAAATAAAATCTTAAAAAAAAAATGAAATGGCAGCACAAAATTCAGGGTTTTTTTTTTACTTCTTGTCCAGTTTTTGTTTTGTTTTGGTTTCCTGTACATTGTACTATTGCCTCCTCATGATTTCTAGGTAAGCTTAGATTTGTGATGGCTCTCTCTCCTCTAAAGCAATCCAGACAGGGCGCCTGGGTGGCTCAGTGGGTTAAAGCCTCTGCTTTCGGCTCAGGTCATGATCCCAGGATCCTGGGATCGAGTCCCAAATCGGGCTCTCTGCTCGGCAGGGAGCCTGCTTCCCTTCCTCTCTCTCTGCCTGCCTCTCTGCCTACTTGTGACCTCCGTCTGTCAAATAAATAAATAAATAAACCTTTAAAAAAAAACAAAGCAACCCAGACATAAGTAATCCCAGGATAAAGGCCAGGACATTATACCTTCAATCATAAATATTTATTGTGTGATTGCTGTATGCCAAGTGCTGTTCTAGATTCGTGGAGTCAATGAACAAAACAGGCAAAAATTCCTGCCCTCAAAGAGCTTACACTTTGGAGGAACTTGAGTAGCCATGTGGATTTTTAGGTGAAGAACATTTTGTGAACAGCCAAAGCAAATGCCCTGAGGCAAGAGTGTGCCTAGTCTGTCTGAGGATCAACAATGAAGCCAGTGTGGTTGGAGCAGAATGAGCATGGGGCAGATTAAGAGAGGAAGGTGACAAAGAAGGAATGGACCAGATCATATGGGGTCTCAGAGGCCATTATAAGAACTCCTGATGATATTCTGAGAGAAATAGGGTACCATTGTCAGATTTATAATAATCTGACTTCAATTTTAAAAGGCTGACTTTTATTTTAAAAGCAAAAGGATCACCCTGGCTGCTATATTGGTACTAGATAGACCTAGTTTTGCAGATAATCTAGGTAGCTCCTGGTATCTAGCACCAACACTAGCCAAGGGCCATGTCTCAATTCTCTTTGTGCTCTTCTTAGCAGAAGGTATATGACTAAACTAAATGGTCCAGAAAGACAGGCTCAGAAGGGCTTCAGAAAAGTTAAGTTATTCAACCGTTTATGGTAGTGTCACAGGACATAGAAAATGAAATTTAAGGAAATAGCAAACTCAACTAATAACTGAAACCACAGTGTTCATTCACTGTTTAATTTGTATTGAATAATTGCTCTGTTCTGTGCTATTATTGGCTGAAGAAATAGTGAAGAACGTCCCTGCTCTTGTGGCACTTAGATTCTAGCGCAGGACACAGACAATAAACGGACAGTTTCATCAGTTAGTGCCTAGGGTTGAAGAAAAACAGCAAGGTGGGGACATTGAGGATGATAGTTTAGCTAAGGTGATCAAGGAAGGTCTCTTTGAGGAGATAACATTTGAACAAAAACCTGAGTGAATTGAAGGAATAAGCCATCCGAGCATTTTACTCCGAGAGAACGGTGTGTAAAAGATGCTGAGGTAGAAAATGCTTGATGTTTGAGGAACAGAAAAGAGGACATTGTGGCAGGAACAGAATGGGCACAGGAATGAGAATAGCGGCAGCTGAAGGAGGGTAGTGGGTTATGTAGTTCTTTGTAGGTCACAAAAGGACTTCAGATTTTATTCTGGTTACCGGGGAAGCTGTTGGAAGCCATTCCACGGGTGCCTGGCTGGCTCAGTCAGTAGAGCACTCGACTCTTGATCTCAGTCGTGAGTTTGAGCCCCACATTGGGTGTAGAGATTACTTTAAAAAAAAAAAAAAAAAGGAAGCCATTCCAGTGGCAAAGTTTTGACCAGGTGACTGACAAAATCTGATTTGTTTTACCAGATTACTCTGGCTGTAATATAAAGGAAACACTTCTGGACTGGAGTAGTGATAGGGACAATAATAGGAGGCCCTCTCCGTATTTCCAGTGATACTGAGCGGTAGCTCAGATGACATGGATAAGCAGTGGAGGTGATGTATTGTGAAGGTAAGACAACTGGGATTTGCTAAATGGCTTGGATGTAGAGAGTGAAAAGAGAAGAAAGTCTGTAAGTTATCTCAGTGAAACAGTAAAGGAGAGTGATTCAGTATATTTTTCCAGATATTTTTAGCAATCAAAAATGTAGGGGTTTTTAGTTTTGGGGGGTTGATTGTGTGTGTGTGTGAATTTATAGTTTTATCCAACCTTGAGATGTTAACTGCTGCATTTCTAGGAAGGAACAGCTCATAAAACAGTTGGTCATTTAGAAAACTGCATTTTTTTTCTGAGAGATATTAATGCTGTAACACTAGCAAACCTGTGATAGGGATTATGCTCTTAGCTGCCTTTTGGCCATGTGTTTCTTTCATGTTTCCTTTTCTCTTTTTTTTTTCCTTTTCTCTTGAAAACAGACTTGCTTACCCATAT
>ML106644.1:33384-48901 GCA_003697995.1 Taxidea taxus jeffersonii | reverse complement strand
GCATCACGTGGATGGCCAGTGTGATTGTAAGCTTCACAATTCAAGTGGCTAAACCATTATGTACACATATTTTAAAAGTTTTTACCAGAAAGAATTAGAACCTGAGACTTGCTATTGACTCTGCACTTTGCAGGACTAGAACCACAGTTGTTCTCCCTGAAAAAAACTGATACGCACTGTCCAAAATCATATACTACCATTTTGTTCAAGCTAATAATTTACCATGAGATATATACCTTGTTTAGGAACATAGTTTCCATAAGGAACCTTTTTCCTGGTAGATTGCTTAGTGATTATAAATCAACAGAAAAGACATTGGGATGTTTTTATTTTATTTATTTATTTATTTTAAAGTATTTATTTATTTATTTGACAGACAGAGATCACAGTTAGGCAGAGAGGCAGGCAGAGAGAGAGGAAGGGAAGCAGGCTCCCTGCTGAGCAGAAAGTCCGATGTGGGGCTGGATCCCAGGATGCCGGGATCATGATCTGAGCTGAAGGCAGAGGCTTTTAACCCACTGAGCCACCCAGGTGCCCCTGGGATGTTTTTAGAGAAATTTTTTTTAGGTTTTTTTTTGTTTGTTTTTGGTTTTTTTTTTGGAGAGAGAATACGTGTATGGTGGGAGGGGAGAGGGAGAAAGAATCTCAAGCAGACTTTGTGGAGCTGGATTCGGGGCTCAATCTCATGACCCTGAGATCATGACCTGAGCCAAAATCAAGCATCAAGCGCTTAACTGACTGAGCCACCAAGGCACCTCCTTTAAGAGAAATTCTTTTTTTTTTTTTTAAAGATTTTATTTATTTATTTGATAGAGATCACAAGAAGGCAGAGAGAGAGGAGGAAGCAGGCTGTCTGCAGAGCAGAGAGCCCGATGCGGGGCTCAATCCCACGACCCTGGGATCATGACCCGAGCCGAAGGCAGCGGCTTTAACCCACTGAGCCACCCAGGCGCCCCTTAAGAGAAATTCTTATAAAACTGTGCTGGTCATAAGAAATCCTTCTCATGGAGTGTAACTGTCCAATAAACTTACTAGGTTATGGAAGCTGCCTGGACAGTGCTAGAGATAATGTAACTTCTCTTCAAACCCTATTTTAACTGACCTCATGTCTTCTGCTAGCACCACAGCTATTCCAGTGCTCCAACAAAGCATCGATCATTTTATGATGTTCATAAAGTGTTTCTTCTTTGATTCTACCGTATCTTTTTCTCCCAGGGAAGACTTCCTAAAACAGGAGACTCCATGATAAAAGTATCATGGTGTCACCTCTTTACTCCCACTCACCAAGATTGAATGTCCTCTGGACGATTAAGAGTATGAGACACTAAGAACTTGAACTACTTTAAAGTCCATCATCTCAATAAAAAAAAGTATCAGTGCCACCAAGCACTATCTTTTGGCTCTACATGGTTATTGCCCTCCACGTTGTTATTTCTAAAGGCTAAGGGATTCATCTTGTCTATCCTTAACTTCCCAAAGTAGTCTGTTCGCTTAAATTCTTTTTAAACTCTATTTACAGTGTTCATTTATAAAAAAAATTTAATTCTAACTTTAATATTTGCTTAGTATAAGAATTTGAGCATGATAAATATGTTTAAGGAAGGAAGTAAGATATTTACAGAATTGGGATACTAGTATACTGTTCTACAACTTTATTTTTTCATGTAACAATAATGAATGGTTTTCATGTTAATGCACATAGATCTACTTTTATGTAAGAATTTCATAATATTCCATTGTATGAGATTATCTGGATTTACTTAGCCATTCCCTTATTAAATTACATTTTTTGCTATTATAAATAACACTGGATTGAACATTCTTGGGCACTTATATTTCTGAACTTGAGCAAGTATTTCTATAGGATAGAGTTCTAAAGATGAAGCTAATTGTCAGAGAGTAGGTACATACAAAATTTCATTAGCTACTACAAAATTGCTCTTTAGATAAAGATTGTACTAAATTATGAAACTTGACATCTCAAGACATTTTATATTTCTCATTGCCTAATAAAGAAATGGTCTAAAAAATGGTCTAGATCATTAATGTAGTCCTAAATATACTGAAACATAATTATATCTGTCTTTCCCACTAGATTGGTAAGGAAAAGTTGATACAGTCCCTGTCCATGAATAGCTCACAGTCTAGTAGAGGAGTCCACAGTCTCATCTGTAATAGTGCCCTTTACTACATTGCCTGGAATATAGGATGTACTCAGCAAATGATCATTATATAACTAAAGTGTTTCTCTGTTTGTCTGAAAACTGCTGTTCGACAGAACCTCTCAATTTTAACCAACGGAGCCAATGGATGGTTTCAGAATATGGACTCCCTTTCTATTTTAGGCGTGGCCTATTGGAAGAAGGAAGTTGTTATCTTAAGTCTAAACCCTGTGACTGTTACTTGATTGCTGCTGTTAATAAACTTAACATTTCTTCTCTTGTTCTCGGAATATATACAGAAATGGAAGGCGGGTGAGCTGTTGGAAGCTTTACTCTGCCCTTAAGCATTTCTCTAAAGCCTACCTCCTCACATTTGCACTTAGGTCACAAAGCTTCTGTAACTTTAGGGTGAACCACGGTCATTGAGAAGGTGAAACCTGGGACATGAGGACATGAAGGCAGAACCTTGGGCCCCAGTATGCTATATTTAGGACAACCAGCCTTCTCTAACAAATCCCACTTAGCTCTGATCTTCCTTTTTTCTGTTTCTCTTCAGCACTTACATATTCTGTTTGTTCTGTATTAATTTGCACTTGTTTGCATGTTGCTTTATAAGTATTCTGAAGGCTTTTCCCCCTCACATATGCATTGTTTTGTGTCCCCAGCTAAAGTATGAGCTTTTTGAAGGCAGAAACCATGTCTGTGGTTTCTTTTGTATTTCCCATAGCACCTTTTACTGTGCTCGCAGAGAGTGGGCGAACACTATATGTTTTGGAATGACATCCTGAGTGATCCCTCCCTGGCTGGGCCTTAAGATTAAATTCCCTGACATGGAACGGTCCTAACCAACCCGGGACAGGTATTCTCCATCTGGCATGTTGGTTGCTTCTTTCAACTTGCTATTTGAAATGGCTCCCTTCAACGTCTTTCCATCCATGAAGTGGGACAAGTCGTGGCTGATGATATGTTTGCTGTATGTGTTCCAGGCAAGTCTGCGGACCCCAGAACTGACCTGGGAGCGAGTGAGATCCCAAGTTGACCATGTAATATGGCCTGATGGCAAGAGGATAGTATTGCTGGCAGAGGTAAGACCTCAGACTGGTAAGAGAAATTCACCCCTGACAGGAGAGACTATAATACCCGGTTCCCTCCTCCACATGTTCTCTTACATTTTCAACTCTTCTTTGGTACAAGCTCAACTACTTTACCGTTGGATTTTATATCTAATTGTGAAATGTCTTTTCATTCAGCAATTAAGAAACTATTTTGGTTCCTTACTTTTCACCAATTATCCTGTCTCTCTCTGTCACTCTACAGATTGAGTCAGATAATGACTATTACTGTGGAAGAATTAACAGATAGAACCAATGCCACTTTGAGTGATGCTTACAAAGAGATAATGTCATTTGTGGGATGGCTTAATCAGTAAGCACAAAGCAGATATTCCTGACGGTTACTAAACCATCGTAGGCAAGCTCTGGGAAGGTCATGTCTTTGCTGATAGATTCCATGTTTTTGAGTGACCGTTCCTCTGAATTGAGCCAGATGTGTAGTAGGTACCCAGCTATATATTGGTTGTGTGATTAATATTTCCCTGTCCGAGCTTCTTCTGGCTCAGACTTATTCTTCACTTTCATTCCACTTAGCCTTCCATGTCAGTGTTTGGCCACTTTTCCTCTCTTGAAAGCTTCTCTTCCCTAGTCTTAGATTCCTGACAGCAATATTGATGTGCCCCCCGTGTTCTGACCTTGACAGTTTCTCTTCTTCAGAGAAAGATACCAAAATAACAAGAAGGATAATAATACTTTTCTTGAATTTTGGTATTCTGTCAGTTTTCTTTCCTTTTTTTTAATTAAAGAAACTGAATATGAAAATATGAAAGATAATACTATCTTCACCTAGGGACCCTTAAATTTATGTTTGAATATCCTCTCTGTTCTCTTTACTTTTTTCACCTTATCCCACCTTCTCAAATACTTTAGGGCATCTGTAAAGGGACTGGATTATTTCTTTACAAGAAAGGAGTGTATACCAGGGAAGGGATGGACAGGTTGTTAAGTATTCATTAATTGCTTTGGTATCAGCCAGCTATCTGGTGACTTATTTCCAGTTGCCCTGGGAGGTCCCATCCGGTAATTTTGGTGACAAAAGCCAGCACTACAGTTGGTTTTGGCTACTATGTTTGAGCAAAAAAGGTGGTCAGTCTTCCTGGGAAACAAAATAGGATAGGATAGCATTCTCCAGTAGTCTCTACCTCTTGTATTCTCTGAGTTACCCAGTAGAAATACGAGGCTACCCTTGAATTCAGGAGAACCAAACTAAGGAAGAAGCACAGAAATCATCACAGCTCCCTAAATCCAAAAGTATCTCCTCTCACAACGTGGAGAGGTTGCCCTTGGATTTGACTACATCCTTGTTTACAACAATCTTTCAAAGGAATGCCAGTATCTCAGAAGGAGGATATTCTGTTGCAGAAAGTAGAAAATTCAAGAGAAATATGCCCTTCATTGGCAAAAGCCTCAGTATCATGTGACTATCTCTATCTTTTTTGACATAATCCCAGAGATCTTTTATCTATTACCTTCCATCATGTTTTCCAGAATTTTAAAATTTCACTTAAATGTCAGTCAATTCATTCCTATTTATTGAATACCTGCTTTTTATCCAGCAGTGGTAGTGGGAAATATTTGGAAAATGGCAGTTATGCTCGTCCCTCACTCCTGAAAGGCTAGAGACTTTGTCCTAACCCATCTGTGTCTTAACTCTTGCTCTCTAGGGCCGTCTGCTGAACCTAAGCTGCTCCACAGTGCCTACATTTGTGCTCTCAATCACCGCTACTACTCAGGTAGGGCCACCAGACGGGAAAGAAGTGGGCTGGAGAGGGTCATTAGACCATCAGCATTTTACTTGATATGGCACATCAGCACCCATCTCTCTGCTTTTCTAGGCTCTTGCCTTGATAGAGCTTTACAATGCTCCTGAGGGTCGTTATAAGCAGGATGTCTACCTGTTGCCCAAGAAAATGGGTAAGCATGCACTTCTTCCATCCCCATCCTTACTGAAGTAGTTCAGAGTCAGAGCTAAATGAACTTTGTGGCACTAAGTTGCTTATGGATGGGGAGGGAAATGATGTCTTTATCATGCAGAGTAGGATCTAGGATTCCTAGGTTCCCTTCCTAATTGACTTATCACATTTTCCATATGAGTTGTCCTATTGAAGTCATTACATTTTGCTATGACTTGGTGTACCTGCCTGTGAATTTTAAGGATTCTCTGTCTTAAAGTATCTTATATGTGAGTCTCAAAGGAGAAAAAAATCTTCCCCTAACAAAGAGGACTCATCTTTTACCTTGTGACATCTGACTTACTCCATTTCTAGGCTGCTACATAGCCCCTTTCAGGTTCTCCTCAGACCAAGAAGACTTCTCATACTACATCTTCTCACTCGGACCTCATTGTCCCAGGCCAAAGGAAGGACTGAATAGCTTCTGTTAAGACTAGTTATTGTGGGTGTTTCATATAAGAGAAACATTAAACTCTTGAATTTTTAAGGAACTTGCCTCAAGCACCTGAACTACTAGAGTGTGTTTATAAACTCCTGAGGCAAAGATCAGGGAATAAATCAGCTTCTAGTTTGCTTTGCTTTAGCCCGAGATGCATAGGGACTGTTAGAAGTTGACATATTTTCCCTTTAATATATCCTTTGGGAGGATATAAAAAGAATAGGACAGTCAGTGTTTTGACTGAATGTATAATGAAGTTAGGAAGACCAAACAAATACTTAGAAAATTACATAAAATTCTGAATAATATGTATTCAAGTAACAGAATATAAATAGAAACCCATAAGAACTAAGGATACTAAAAGCAAAGCAAACAGTGTAATAGCATCATTAGACATTCCTTTCCAACATCTTCAGGTGTTCATTTTTCTGAGTAACCCAAAGTACAGAGTTTAAGGTAGAAGTAAAGTTTGAGTTCCCCATTTTTTAGTCCCCTGCTATCCTATCCTTTCTTTTTGACGCTAAGGACTATTGCTTCTTTCACATTTCCCTTACCCTTCTGGGGGAAGGACGAGACAGCTAGCAAGAAAGAAATGTTTGGACTTTAAAAAACACTTGGCTTGAAACCGAAGCAGCTACTCCATAGAATTCTGGGCCCATGAACCAGTTGAGCATTTTTCTTTCAGTTCTGGGAATTCGAAGGTGTCTTCCAACTTTTTAAGGCCTAGCCTGGAGAGAACAGCAAGACAAGAGGTATGAATGTTTATACTAGGGCTTCTGTGGTCTCTTCCAGATGAGTATGTGGCGAGCCTACACCTGCCCACCTTTGATGCCCACCTGACAGAGCTGACGGATGAACAGGCCAAGTATCTGGGACTCAACAAGAATGGGCCCTTCAAGCCTAATTATTACAGGTGCCTTGGGCCCCCCCCAGAAGATAGGGAAGCCTGGGAAGAAAAGAGCTTTCTGCACTGGAATTGGTCTTTGCATCTTTCACATTTACATGAACTCAGAAAAAGAAACCTACTCCCCTTCATTGCCACCCCCAAGAGACTCTTTGAGGCCTTCTTCAGACATTAGTGTTCCCTTTTCTGAATTTGCCTTTCTCCATTTCATCTTCTTGATACAATTTTTACCTCTTTATGGAGAAATACTGGGCATCACCAAGTATCTGCCCTCATCATACACTCCAGAAAAGTCCCTGCCTCCTTGCTGCTCTATCCCTTTAGATGGGCTCTTCATGTCCCAGCATCCTCCCAAACTGATAACATCACAGTCTCATCTTTCTTTCTCCCTCTAGGTATTAAGTTCCTGTAATTCAAGCCAGAAGAAATTTTAAGGAATAGAACTCCAAGTCTTTTCTCCACTCCTATACAGGAAAGAACCCAGCAAACTGCTTCTCCAATCAGCTGCCTGCCGTGCTCACCCTATATGTTAGGTTATTTATTTATTAAAATCTAGAATCCTGTGCCTGTTGCCTTGGCCCAGAGTGTGGTTACTGCCCCGAGGGCTGTGAAAGCCACAAAGGACAGGCTGAGGAAGGAAAGCTATGGGGTAATCCTTCCAAGTGCATCTTCTGCATCATTCCCCATTGACTTGGAATCCTCAGCAATGGCCATTTGTCTCTTGTCCAAGTTCAGGAGTTAGTCCAGGGATTCCAGACTCCTTGTTCCCTGGGGTTTTCTGGAATAAATTTCAGCAGCTGCCTTTCTCAGCTTTGGCCCTTCCCCAGGTGAGGCCTTTTGGAAGCCACTGAATTAACATGGCCGAGGTTCCCAGCCTTGACCATCACTATCACTGCCTTCTTTATAAAATGACTAGGAAGGAAGGAATGTTAATGGCTTTGGCAAGCTACACCGAGAACTTAGCTATGCCTGTGCTTACTGGGAGTCTCCTTCCTTACCGAAGACCCCTTTCTTCCTTGAATATTCACGTGTTTTAACACTTTCTGGTTCCAAGAGGAATGTGCCTCCATTATTTCCAGCAGCTCTGGTGTTTGTCAGACATTGTTTCTGCCATCTTTGTAACCCAACTAACCTTTGCCCAGGAAGTGAGGGCCAGCCCCACTGGGACCCATAGTTTTACTTGTTATTTAACTGAACACTTTCCCAGGAAGTTCCCTCTAGACTGACACTGTCTCAGAAAAGGAGAGCTTGTTGTGAAACTCTGCTTCCTGAAATTTTCTCTTATTGTCTAAAACTGCTTTTGAAATGGAACAGGGAAAGATGTACTTTCCAGTGGATTTGGGGGTGGGAGGTGTAGGGCTTTGGAAGTGGAACCAGCCATTTAGGCCCGCAGCCTGACACTCTAAAGAAGTAGAATGTATTTGTCTCCTGGGAAGGGCTTTGCAGCTTATCTGGCTAAGCTATACAGTGATGACACTACAAACTGTGTCCAGATGATTAAAGCTAGTTTGACTAGTTTGAACCTCCTCAGACATTCATTTCTTTGGCTGTTGCCATTGATGAAACTGAGATCTGGTATCTCTATGATTTAGTTTGTGGTTTTTCTTCTCTACTGGGGTATATTTTTATGTTCCTGCGTCTTCCATCTTAGGATTCTATATTTCTGAGGTGGTTTCTTGAGTAACTCCAACATTACAAAAAACTAGTGTGAGCAGCATGAAATTTTATGTCTCATGTAAGAGTTGGATAACTTTTGGGGACCGACCTGTTGGTCTTAAGGGTTTCATTGGCACCAGACTGAGACTGTTTCTAAGAGTCAGTGTGGGGTGGCCCTAGAAATCTTGAATGAAGTGAGTCCCTTTCCCACCTGACCACCTTCTTTAACACTCTCAGGTCTGTTTGTTTGCTTGCTTGTTTGTTTTCCCATTTTTTTTCCTACCCTGGTCTGCCTCATAGTCTCAAGACCAAGGTGACTCAAGGAAACACCACCAGGCCACCCAGCATCATCCCACCCTGATTCTCCTCTCCTGCCTCCACCTTCTTCAGCTTCTCCTGGTCTTCACATATACTTTCAGAGCTAGTCTGGAAGTGACCTTCCTTTTGGAGGTAGAGAGGTGCGCTTTGGGTAAATGACTCTTTACCTCATTAAGTAGTATATAGCCTCAGCCCATAATGCCTGGTCCCTCAGAGCCTGTATGTCTTAGCACATAGGGGAAAGGTGCCACATACATGGCTATATTCTTTCATGAGGAAGATTGTAAATGCTGAAAGTTCCATGAGGCCACTCAATTCTTCTTTCGCCTACCCAGTTCTGAGTTTTGTATTAATTAATTGGATCTCTTTCATATTAATTAATTGGATACAGATCTTTGTAACTCATCTTATATCTAGGGCAGATTCCATTAGGCAGATATCTGGACTCTAGCCTGTTATGTTCTTAAACCAAAAAATCATAACCTGCTGTTTCTCAGTAAAGCCTGGCTCTCTGTGGAGCAGTATTACTACATACTGATCATGACAGAGCATACCTGCCTTGCTATAGTAAAGAGTCCCATGGCAAATAAAAAAAGAGACACCTAGGTTGCCAGTGTTGTTGCCCATGATGAGATATTGAGATATTTGTCTCTGAGTTTCAGATGACCTCTTTTCCTTTCTCTCTGGGGAAAAGAACCCCATGTTAGCAACCATTAAGAAGTAGGAGGTCCAGGCCTCTTGAGTATTTGGGTTCTATCTTAATGTCGGAATTTGGTCATTCCCTCTACCCTTGGAACCAGAACAAATCTATCTTCTTCCCTCAAGCTCTCACCTGAGATGCATCTTAGGGAAAGAAGACTAATTATCTGTTTGTTTATGGCCCTGGCAGGTGGGGATACTTACCATTTTCTCTATGACGAACTTGTACTAGTTTTCAAGGTCTTTTTTGCCTTCTTAATGGAAAATCAGGGTTGGTTTTTTTTCTCATTAAAAAAGAAAAAAGGTATCTGGTCTACCTTCTCTGTCTGCCCTCCTACCTCCTCATCCCACCCTCCTGTTTGAGCACGGCTCCCCATGGCCACATACTCCTGCAGAGCTTTTTTGCTGCTTGGCTTTTCTCTGAACAGATCTGAAACTGCTGCTCCTGTGGTTTTCTCAAAATTAACTTTGTCTTGGTTTTAAAAAAAAAAGAAATCAAAATGCATTGTTGCATTACGCTTTTTTAATAAAGGAAAATTATGGAAAGAAAATAGGCAACACCAGCAAATTATACGTAGACGATAAACTAAACTATATATATAATATATATATTATATATATAATCACCTAGTTCTCATTGTCATCTTACTGAAAGGAAATAAAACCTCTAAGGATCGCCATTTCTGAGAGGCTCTTGGAAATCTTTATGTCTAAGTGATTGTATTAGATCAGCAATAATGACTATGTAATCTCAAAAGATAAATAAAATATTCTTAAAATGGATTCTTGTCTTGAGAGTATTCCTTGCTTCTGCGAACTATGAATTCAGAGTGAGAGATGTTTCTAGGCAATGGGCTGGAGAGCCTGTTGCAGGCCAAGGATGTAAAAAAGCATCTTACCAATAGGCTACCAATAATGTTTAAATGTTTAAATATTTAAATGTTTAGGGACGCCTGGGTGGCTTAGTGGGTTAAAGCCTCTGCCTTTGGCTCGGGTCATGATCCCAGGGTCCTGAGATCGAGCCCCAAATCAGGCTCTCTGCTCCATGGGGAGCCTGCTTCCCCCTGCCCCGCCTGCCTCTCTGCCTACTTGTGATCTCTGCCTGTCAAATAAATAAATAAAATATTTAATAAATAAATTAATAAATAAATATTTAAATGTTTAAATGGCCTTAGCCTTGGGTCCCTTATTCCATGGCAGGCCTTTCCACTAATATCTCCCCCCCCAACCTGCCCCCTGGTTATGTGTGTAAAGAACCTGCTTTCTGGGGCGGCTAGGTGGCTCAGTTGTTAAGCATCTGCCTTTGGCTTAGGTCATGATTCCAGCGTCTTGGGATCTAGCCCCAGAACGGGCTCCCTGCTCAGCGGGAAGCCTACTTCTCTCTCTCCCTCTGCCCCTCTCTGACCCCCTGCTCATGCCCTCTTTCTCTCTCTGTCCACACCCCACCACATGCACACACACTCTCTTAAATCAATAAATAAAATATTTTTTTAATATTCATTTGACAGAGAGAGAGGCAGGCAGAGACAGAGAGAGGGGGAAGCAGGCTCCCTGCTGAGCAGAGAGCCTGATGTGGGGCTCGATCCCAGGACCCTGGGATCATGACCCGAGCCGAAGGCAGAGGCCTTAAGCCACTGAGCCACCCAGGTGCCCCTAAATAAAATATTTTTAAAAAGAAAAGAGCCATCACCCTGGGGGGTTAAGAAGTGTAGGCCTAAGGCAGAGAAATATCTGGTTCTAGGTTCCCCCAAATCCTCTGTGTGCTGCCCTTAGCTGGAGAGCACAGGAAGCCAGCCAACATCCATGGTTTGGGATTAAAGGGCTCTGACACCCAGAACCTGATTACATCCAACCAAAGGGAAGAAATAATCCGGCAGAGATTTGTCTCCAAGTCAGCTTTTGGGTGACTAAATCAGTAACTAGAAGATTAAATCCAACTGTCTCTTCTTTCTAAACTGCCAGTAGAGTGGCCGTTTTTGAGTAGCTTTCTGATAGCCACCTTTCTTAGTTGACAACCTAACCTAGTTCTTCCTGTAGGCGAGATGTTTTCTTCCCTTTCAGAATCTTCTGCTACTTTTGACTTGTGTTTATCTAAACTAAGAGCTAAAATAGTCTGGGCAGTTCGTAATGGCTCGAAGCTGGTGCCACGCCAGTTGAGGAGAAAGAGAATGCAGCGGCTAGCAATGAAGCCTGTGAGCCAGCTGGCAGGTTCACCCCCTTAGAGCAGGGCTTGAGTCCTCTTCTGTAAAAGATGGGACTTGGGTGCCTGGGTCTTAGTTTCAAACTCATAGGGTAAGCCCTGACTACCCACTCCTGTGCAATTTCTCTAGCTTGTGGTCTGTATGGAAAGAGATTAGACTTTGAGTCAGGCTCACTTGACTAGCTTTTCCATTTACAAGTTGTATAATTTATGTATATAATATAACCACTCGGAGCCTTAGTTTTCCTGCCTATGAAATGGTTAATCCTTGTCTCCTAGGGTAAAGATTTAAACACGTGATTTAATTTTTTAAATGCTGCTTAAAAACCTGGCACACACCATATGCTACATAAACATTAATTCCTCATCTCATTCTAGGGTCCCACAGCCTCTGGTGCCTGTGTCATTGATAGGAGAGGAAGATACTCTGTCCTTTTTCTACTACATCATTTTGGCTGCCCAATGTCATCCAAAATTGAGTATTGTAAGACTTTCTGCATCTTATTTTTAGACTCCCTCTGTAACAGGTGCTATCTATTTAATCCAGTATCTGACCTCCATGGATTAAAGTCGAGCACTTACATGGGGAAGAGGATATATTCGGTCCTTGTAACTATACCTATTTATACCTCGAACCCTCTGCCAACAGCCCCAAATGCCTGAGTTTGGGGACAAGGAAAAGTGGTAGAGTTGATTTAAAAATAACAGCATTGGAGCCATCTCTGCAATGTGGAAAAACTTGTAGACTAGCCCCTCATTAGCTGCCAGCTATATATGTGAATGCTTCTGTGGTCATTGGTTACTGATGACTACCACATCTTTGTTGACAAATAAGCTTAAAGAAGTTCAGTGTGTGCTAAGTCCATGGCCTATAGTTTCAAAGTTCTCAGTTAATCCATGGTTTCTTGTTACTTCTTCCAGGAATTTCCAGATATCTTCTTCCTATGGCAAGCCCTGAAAATCTGGGCCTATAAGGAACAGACAAATGTCTGATCTCTACTGTCTCACATTCCACTGAGGTGTGGAAAAGATAATGGACTCAGGTCTCTTGTGTTGATTCTTTGCAATCTCCCTAACACCAGTTTTTCAAACCCCTTCTCTGAAAATGAAGCCAGATGGAGCTCCAGACTCAGCAATTGGCTTTGCATCGAGGCTAGAGGGGACTTGAAAGCTGTCCTCAGTCCTACTCCTTATTGAAGCCAGTTTGAGGCTTTGCTCATTTGCCCAAGGGATAGACTGGAAAAGGAACAAAGCCTCAAAACTGGCCACTCCTATTTGGCACCCCTATTTGAGAATCCTGCTTGATTGACTAGGCCTACAAAAGAACTATGAAGTTCTGGGCCTGTCAATCCTAGAACACTAACTGCTTAGGACAACAGGAATTGGGAAGAGGAAGACAGAATAATTAATTCTTAAGAAACGCCAATGGGCTGTGCTGTGGCAGGTTTACCACATTGCAGCAGTGATGAGCTAGGCGTGGGTTGTGAATTTTAAAGCAGAGTGTGAATCTTAGAGTTTAACAAATTATACCCTGAAAAAAATTCCAAAATCAAATAGTTTAGGTCTTGAGCCATGGACTTCCTTGGAAATTCATATCAGTTCAATTATGTTAAACCAGTAAGTCTCAACTGCAGATTTTGTTCCTCAGAGAACATTTGCAATATGTGAAGACACTTTTGGTTGTCACAACTTGGGAAGGGTACTAATACTGACATCTAGTATGGAGAGGCCAGGGATTCTGCTAAACATCCTACAATGCATGGAACAGCTCCCTACAAGTAATTTTTCAGTCACTATTACAGAAACCCTGTGTTAAACATTCCTATATGAGGTATACAAAATGAAGAGAACTTGGCCTTACTTTGAAGGAACTTATATTCAGGTTGGGGGGGAATGGGAGAGGAAAGGGAAGATGATTGGGTGGATACAGTAAGGAGATGTTGGGGATAGGAAAGAAAGGAACTGAGAAGGCTCCAAGGAGTTCTCTCTTTTCAGCTCTGCCTTGATTTGTCACCTACCGACTAGCAGAAGAAAGTACAAGGGGGAGATATGGTTAAGAAAGAAAAAGAGTTGGGGTGCCTGGCTGGCTCAGTTGGTGGTACATGCAATTCTTGATCTCAGGATTGTAAGCTTGAGCTCCACGTTAGGTGTAGAGACTACTTAAAAATAAAATTAAAAAAAAAAAGAATTAAGAGAGTTGCCCCTAAGATATAGGAAGGCGGAAATTCCTTTGAGCCTCTTACTTTGGAAATATAGTAGAAAATATAAGAATTTTGAATCCAAGCAGACTTCATGTGACACAATACAGCCTGAGTGGGTTGAAAGGGTCAAAGGAAGGCTTTCTGGAAGCATAGGTAATAACGAAATAGAATCTTCATGGAACAATAGAAGTTAGCCAAGAAGAGCAGAAAGTTTTTTCCAGAAGAAAAAGAACTGCAAAGACACTGAGACAAGATAGAATATGATACCTTGGGAGCTGCAAGGAATAATCTCTGAGTCCTGGTTTTCTCAACAGTAATACAGGATTAGTGAAAACAGCCTGTCAGAGTGAAGTACCATATGATAACTGGAAAGTGTCTAGTGCCATGCCTGGAACAAAGTGGCTGCTCAACAATTCCCCCAATCCCACCCATATTGTTCCACCCATTCCCCTGAGGCTGCTTATTTGGGGCTTCTAATTACCAACACAGACAGCCTAAATGTTTGCTATAAACCGTTTTTTATATAAATTCGGAGCGACAGACGACACAGCCTCCTTTGTATGGAGCCCTTAGGAAGGATCTTAGAGAAATGAAGGAAAGGACTGGGGAGCAGGTGGGAGCTTGCTTTCCATTCAACATTTCTCCCTAGCTAACACCTGAGGAAGGTGTCCCACTTCAGAGGAGAAAGACAGATGACCAGGAGCAGCTCTGAAGGGCTCCAGCAATTTCAGTGAAGCCTCACCCCACCCCTCACCCCACGATCTCCCAGCCAAGCCCTCGCTCCGGGCGGGATGAATTCTCGAGAAATCTGAGAGAGAGCGGCTCCCTGGTTTCCTGCGGTGTCCCTGGCCACAGAGCGTGCCATGCCTCCCCTGCAGCGGACACCGGACTTGGGGCGTAATGCGGGAGCCGGGAGAGAGGTCCGTGGTAATGGGGAAAGGGAGACTGCAGTGGAGCAGGAGGTGGAGACTAGAGCTCCCCAAAAAGGTCGCTATTTGGGAGGCGGTGAGTGCTGAGTGAGAAGCAAAAAGATAACCTGCCAGAACTCAAGGCCCAGAATTCGGGAGGTGGAGCGGGGAGCCTACCCTGGAGCCTAAGGGTACCAGCAACTCCTCAGGACTTAAAAAAAAAAAGGAGGGGGGCGAAATCCGGTGAATGAGCCCCCTCACCTCCTCCAAGTCCCGCTTGGAGCAGTCGAACAACCAATTGCGCTGCGGGGCGGGGCTTCGGGGCGCGACCGCGGCCAATAGCTGTGAAGGGGGCGGGGCCTGGCTCCCGGCGCGCGGCGGCGGGGTCGCCCCGGGCAGAGAGCGCGGAGCCGCTGAGGGGAGACGCTGACCAGGGCCGCATGGAGGACCCCGCGGTGCCCGGGGCCGGGAGCTCGTCTGCCAATTGCAACAGCAACGGCGGCGGCAAAGGGAAGCAGGCGGCACCCAAGGGCCGGGAAGCATTCAGAAGCCAGCGGCGGGAGTCGGAGGTGAGGAACCCGTAGAGCTTCAGCTGGGGCCGGGAGACGCCCGCGGGCGGGAAGCGGTGGCTGAGGTGATTCGGCCGGGTCCCCCTCCCCTCCCGGAGCCCCCGATGCTCTAGGGGCGGCCCCTCGGGGCAGGCACCTGCGGGGTCCTCCGCAGCCTGGACTCCGGGCTCTGCAGCCCCTGCGCGTCTCTCTGCGCGTCTCCTGCTGGGTCGGGGGCTTCTTAGCCCCTCTGGACTCTCCTCTGGGGGCGCGAAGATGGAGCGCGATAGCGAGCATACTAATACTTCTCAAATACGTATCTCACTTAATCTCTGCAGCCCCTTGAAGTGGGGATTCGTGTTTTAGATTTACAGAGGAAACGGGAGCGGAGGGATGGGGGGGCCCGAGGGATGGGGGG
>ML106644.1:19541-32984 GCA_003697995.1 Taxidea taxus jeffersonii | reverse complement strand
AGAGAATAGATCATAAAATGTCAGATGAGGAAGGATCTGTAGAGATCATCTGGTTTAGCCCCTTGTTTTACAGAAGTAAGACACGAAAGTAACTTGCCCAGGAGTATACATCTGGCATAGTGGCCAGGAGCACCAGGCTTTGGGGTCAATCAGACGCAGTTTTGAATCCTAGCCCTATCATTTATTCTGTGTGACTTTTGGCAAATTACCAAACCTCTCTGAGCTCCATTTTCTTCATCTGTAAAATGAGGTTAATGCTATGTACCTCAGAAGGTTGTGATAAAGCCAAATGAGATAACTGAATGTCAGATGTTTAATTCAGTTCAGGTGCAAGACATGTAATTGGTCAGTACATAATAGCTCATAGGGCCAGAGCTGGCACTAGAAGCCAGGTCTTGCTTGTCCCAGCAGTGTTTTACCGTTTGAATAGTATATTACAGTTTCCAAAGGGATTTCATATATGTTTTCCATTTTGAGACAGTCAAGTAGGAATCCATTCCTTTTTCTAAAAAAGAGAAGTGGAGGAGATGAAAAGACTAACCAACCCTAAGTCACACCACCTTTCAGAGGCAGAGCTCAGCCTTACTGTCTTGCTAGCTACATTAGGGTTCTATCCACATCATCTCCCTCCCTGCATCACTGTGAATCTGGCCTTTTTAAAATTTTTATTTTATTTATTTATTTAAGATTCATTTATTTATTTCAGAGAGAGAGTCCTCAAGCAGACTCCCTGCTGAGCATGGAGCCCCATGTAGGGATCTATCCCATAACACATGAGATAACCCCTGGAGAGGAACCCAAGAACTGGATGCTCAACTCGAGCACCTCTGAATCTGGCCTTTTAAGGCACCCTGTACCTCATCCCTCCATAGAGATATTGTTCTTTCTTAAATGTATTTTGGGGGGAGACGATGGGTCATTCATTGATTCAAAAATTACTGGGGTGCCTGGGTGGCTCAGTGCGTTAAGCCTCTGCCTTTGGCTCAGGTCATGGTCTCAGTGTCCTGGGATCGAGCCCTGCATCAGGGCTCTGCTCAGCGGAGAGCCTGCTTCCTCCTCTCTCTCTGCCTGCCTTTCTGCCTACTTGTGATCCCCTTCTCTCAAATAAATAAATAAAATCTTAAAAAAAAATTATTGAGCCCTTCCTACATGCCCAGCACTGTTTAGGTGTTAGGAATACAGTGAACAAGATAAGGTCTCTGCTCTGTGGAGCAAACATTCTAGTCAGGGTGGAGAGACAGAAAATACGCAAGTAAATAATTGGTTTCAGAATGATATGTTCTTTGGGGGAACTAAAACTAAAATAGGAGGAGTGCCTGGGTGGCTCAGATGGTTGAGAGGCTGCCTTCCGCACGGATTGTGATCTCAGGTCCTGGGATCGAGCCCCATGGCGGTCTCCCAGCTCAGCAGGGAGCCCGCTTCTCCCTCTCCTCTCTCCTAGTTTGTGCTCGGATTGTGATCTCAGGTCCTGGGATGGAGCCCCATGGTGGTCTCCCAGCTCAGCAGGGAGCCCGCTTCTCCCTCTCCCTTAGCCTCTCCCCTAGTTTGTGCTCTCTTTGTCTCTCTCTCTCTCAGACGAATAAATAAAATCATAAAAAACAAAACCAAAAAAAACCTGAAGTAGGAGGCCTTTTCCCTGCCTATCAAGTCTTCCTTCAGGAAAAGGGCTCTGACAGTACTTTCCTTTTACCAGTGAGTTCAGTATCCAGAGTCTCAGAGCTTTCCACCTGCCCCACAGTTTTACCTCCTGGTTGTCTGCAGCTGCACTTTTTATGCTTGGAAATGGACAACTGCAGTGATCCTCTCCATCTGGGCTTGTTGCCTGCCAAAAGGCTGGCTGAAAAGATTAGCTTTCCTCCTCCTTCCACTGCACCAGGAAAGCTGCTTTTTACCTATCAGTACATTCCCTATCACCACAACACTCAGGTGCCAGACTTAGATGCCTTTCTTTCCTTTCCTCCTCTTGCTTTCCTGTGGAAAACAGTCCTCAGAGGAGATGGTTTTGTTTTTGTCTTTTCCCCCTTCTTTTGTGCTTATAAAGGATTACTGGAAGAGAATTACTGTTGGCACAATTCAAGAGAGCCCCCTCATCCATCACTGTGTTTGTAGGGGCCACTAGCTAACCTACCCTCTCCCAATGGCTTAGTGTATGAACATCCGTAGGAAAATAGGAAGCTAGAGAATAATTATTTGCTTAATAAGAATTTTTTTTAGAGATTTATCTATTTATTTGAGGGGGGGGGATGCAAAGAGGGAGAGAATGAGCACATGCCAGGGAGCACACACAAGTGGCAGAGGCAGAGGGAGACGGGCAGAGGGGGAAGGAGAGAGACTTCCCACTGAGTGCTGAGCCTGAAGCAGGGCTCCACATGGGGCTGGATCCCAGGACCCTGACTGAGATCACGACCTGCACCAAAACCATGAGTTGACGGTTTAACCACCTGAGCCCCCCAAACACCCCTTAATATGAAGATTCTTAATGAAATGATTCACCTCAATCGCTTCTCGGCCTTTTGGCTAAGATCAAGTGAAATGATTCACCTCAGGCCTTGTTAGCCAGATCCCTCAGTTTAATTTGTTCCCAGAGTCCTTGACAAAGTTTTACTAGTTTGTGGCAAAATTAGGAAAATTCAGGGCACGGAAGTGAGTTTTTCATAAAATGTAGTTCAATAGAATAAATTTAAACGATGTATGCAATTTGGGGTGCCTGGCTGGCTCAGTTGGTAGAGCATGCAACTCTTGATCTCTGGGTCATTAGTTCAAGTCCCATGTTGGGTGTAGGGCTTACTTAATAAATAAATAAAGGATTATGCAATTTTTTTTAACTCAACTTTTTATTTTAGTGATTTTAGGTTTACAAAGACGTTGCGGAAATGGTACAGAGGGCTCTTGTACCCTTGCTCAGTTTCCCCTGATGCCAGTCACTCAGGTTTCCACAGTGCCTTTGTCCAAACCATGGAAGCAAAATTGGTCCTTTGACTGATGTAAGGTTGTGTCCCTTGGGCGTACTTCTCAGGCCTCAGTTATTTTGAGCCTGCTGTGGGCTGTGTGAATTTCTCAGTGAGCCTCATTCAAGGTCTGTCTGATGTAAGGTGAGATTCTGGGCTTTCAGATAGAAGACCACAAAGGTGACTATCCTTCTGGTCACATCATAGCAGGGGACATGTGACATCTTGTCACTGGGATGCTGGCTCTTGGCCCTGTTGCAGGATGCATGCAATTTTAAATGGTGCTTTTCAAACTGTAGGGGTAATCTATGAGTTGATACCAACATTTTTTTAAAGAAATAGAATAATAGAAAATATCTACATCACATATAGTGATAGTGATACTATTTTGTTAATTTTTGTTCTGTGTGTGTGTGTGTGTGTTGGGACATTGATGTAAAGTTTATTTATTCTTTGATTTACAATAAAAAAACTTTTAAAAACATACTGTTAATGACTTTTATTCTAATATTGTGTCCTTATTTTGGGAGTATTAAACTGTCCTTTTTTGAAATATATATTTTATTTTATTTTTTTATTTTATTTTATTTATTTATTTGACAGACAGATCACAAGTAGGCAGAGAGGCAGGTAGAGAGGAGGAAGCAGGCTTCCTGCTGAGCAGAGAGCCCGATGTGGGGCTCAATCCCAGGACTCTGGGATCATGACCTGAGCCGAAGGCAAGGGCTTTAACATACTGAGCCACCCAGGCGCCCCATGAAATATATATTTTAAAAATGTTTTTAAGTCTCTACCTAATCAAAACTACATAATGTAATCCCCACCCTCCACCTTTTTTTTGGCGGGGGTGGGGGGTCTCTGTAACCCAGAAGTATTTGGAAGTCTTTGCTACAATGGATTTAAATATGATTTGCATTGATGGCAGTGTAAATTGATAAAGTGGTTTTGGAAAAAAACTTGTCATATACAAAGAACCATACAAGTATTCATAAGGTTTGATGCATTCATTTCCTTTGCAAGAGTCTATCCTCAGTTGAAAAAAAAGAATCTATCCTTAGGAAAGTTCCTAAATATGAAAAAATTATAAGTGTATTACAGTTTCATGCATATAATACAAAAAATTAAAAAAACTTAAATGTTCAATAATAGAGAACTGGTTAAGCAAACCAGTTATCTGTTCACTTAGCTGTACAATTAGCTGTTTAAAATGATAGTCATAATAATAGGAAAAAAATGTCTTTATAATATAATGTTAAAACTGTAAGCCCAGTAAGTAAAATTCAAAGTAGTATAACCAGGCACCTGGGTGGCTCAGTCAATTAAATGTCTGCCTTCAGCTCAGGTCATAATCCCAGGACCCTGGGATGGAGTCGGATCGAGTCTCACATCGACTTCCCTACTCAGTGAGGACTCTACTCTCCCTCTCCCTCTATCCCTTCCCTCTGCTCGAGCTCTCTCTCTCTCTCTCAAATAAGTAAATAAAATCTAAAAAAAATAACAAATAACAAAGTAGTGTAACCATCTACATAGTACT
The DNA here is from genome assembly GCA_003697995.1 of Taxidea taxus jeffersonii. Taxonomy (NCBI): domain Eukaryota; kingdom Metazoa; phylum Chordata; class Mammalia; order Carnivora; family Mustelidae; genus Taxidea; species Taxidea taxus. The sequence continues at coordinate 28,502 of ML106644.1, read as the reverse complement.
ATCAAGTGCTAAGTAGGGTGCTAAATTACCTATTTGACAATCCTAAAGTTGTGGAACACTAGAGCCGAGGGGCTTTTTTTTTATATAAATGAAGAACTATGATCCAAAAAATGATATTTGCCCAAAATCATACAGTGGGTTAATGACATAGCTGAAATTAGCTCTTAAGTTTTAAGTTTAAGCTGAAAAAAAAAAAAACCTCTTTTGTTTTAGTTCATCCCATTGTTCTAAAAATCAGCTACATGCTCTTCTGGTCCATGTTTATGTAGGTCAGACACAGGCACAGACTGGGTAGCTTTCATGTCTATTCACAATCCTAACCCTTTACTCAGAGGTTCTGATTTTATATAAGAACCTTCAGCCTTGCCCTGCACTGAGCCTCAGATGTTGGCTAAGAGGAGGGTACCTCTTGTATTAAAGGCCCAGATGGGACTCTCCTAGCTGCCTCCTCTATCTAAACTTCGCCTTGGGTGCCTGGGTGGCTCAGTGGGTTAAAGCCTCTGCCTTCGGCTCAGGTCATGTTCCCAGGGTCCTGGGATTGAGTCCCACATCGGGCTCTCTGCTCAGCAGGGAGCCTGCTTCCCTTTCTCTTTCTCTGCCTGCCTCTCTGCCTACTTGTGATCTCTGTCAAATAAATAAATAAAATCTTTTAAAAAAATAAATAAAAAATAAACTTGGCCTCTAAGGGAAGCAGATGATTAAATGAGAGTATAATCTTTTTCATCCCTTTTCCCAAGTTACTGCAAAGACTTCTCTATTACAGGGCTCTGTGGACTGTCCCACTCTGGAATTTGAATATGGAGATGCAGATGGGCACGCAGCAGAATTGTCAGGTATGAGGTAGAGATGGTCTGTGGAGAGTGGAAGGATAGCCAGGAGGAAAAGGCAGGGGTCTGTGATCTCCCCTGGTGGCTTATCTGTTCTCCACATTCCTTCTTCTGTCCAACCTCCAGCAGTAAATATCTGTTTGCTTTTACATTTCTTTCTGTGAATTCTCCTTTGGCAACAGTATTCTCCACTTTTATTCTATCACTCTTTTCTGTGCATCTTTCTTTATTCTCGTTTGGTGCACTCTCAAATCTGTTTTCTCTCTACCTTTTCCCCATTCCTCCTGTTTCTTTTCTGATTTTCACTCATATCTCTGCATGAATGCCCCCTTCTTTCTGCCATCCTCTCCCTCTCTTTGTCTGGATTTTAGCTTGAGTTAAGTGTGATCTCCTCACATCAAGAGCCTCCATGTTACACGTGCTATGAATGCCAGTTATTAATAAATGAGCTTTGGGTGGAGATGGTGTGAAAATTAAATATTCTGTCAAATGGAAGTGACACTTTGAGACATGCTCTTTCAGAGAAAAGAGACAAGGACTTTTAAAGAAGTTCTTGTGAATAAGCACAGGGAATAAATTTGTGATGAGTGACAGAAAGACAGAGCTGGGTTTAATAACCAACAAAGGATTAGAATTCCTAATAATATAAATATATTTCATATATGTATACATGTATGTGTATATATATGTGTGTAGAGAGAGAAGAGAAGAGAGATGAGCAACCCAATAAATTGTCAAAGAATATGAATAGGAATTCAGAGAATAGAAAACCATATCGTCAATAAATATATGAAAAGATGTTCAACTACATTAGTAAATGAGGAAAAGCAAATTAAAATAATGAAATATTTCACATTCATCAGATTGCAAAACTTAAAAGCCTGAAGTTGGTGAGGGTGCAGCGAAATGAGTACTTTTATACATTGTTTGGCATGAGGGAGCGGAGTACAAAATTGGAAAGCAATTTGGTCATATCTAGCAAAGTTGAAAATGCACACATATTATAACCCAGTGATTCTAGATGTACACTTTAAAGAACATTTGGGCCCAAGAAAACATGTATAAAGATGTTTATTATGGCCATTATGAAAAATTTAAAACCACTTAGGGGAATGGATAAACTATAGCATATCAATATAGTAGGCACATAACCATTAGAATAATTGACCTATATCAATATGTTCCAATATCAATAAATGTTAAAAACAGTATTGCGAATGAAAGAAACAGTGACAAAATAATTTATGCATGCATCCAAAAAACTGCTTAAATGCACATACCTGAAAGATAATTCTGAGAAGTCTAGTTGCACACTTGATTGAGAACAGTGTCAGTTAAGTAAATGGATGTGTTCATTATAATGCCATGTAAAAAAAACTATTGAAAGACATACTAAGAATTATTTCAAGAGAAATATATAATATCCTTTTCAGATAAAAACTTTCAAACGCAACTTCATGTTGTTTACAGATATGTACATATGCAGTAGAAGTACAAAAACAGGCATGTGAAGGATACACACCAATTCCATTAAAATGGTTAACTCTAGAGAAGGGAATAAGATAGACTGGGCGGGGGGAAAGGGGACTTTAGATGTCTGAAGTAAATATAACAAGTGTAAATATTTGTTTAATCTGGGTAGAAGATACACAGGTATTTTATGTATTCTATATTTATCTATCTCTGGAAGTTCATGATCTAAAATTTAAAAGTAAAAACAAGAAGTTTAGTACCTAACAGCCTTGTTCCCTTTTCTGACTGGGTTTATGTTGTGCTCTTAAAAAACATATATGCACACTAGCCACTGAGCACTGAAGAGTATCAGAATCAGAGATGGATTTGCTTCTAGTCAATCCAGGATTCTGGAACTCAGGACTGAAAATCCCTGGCTCAAGGTGTTTCTCGACCATTAGACAGCTGGCTAGAACATAAGTGAATTTCTCTTTGTGAATTATCTGTGACCTAGTTAAATTTCCAGCAAGGGTCTCAGGGAACAGAGTTTTGAGGAAACCTGTTCTGTCACCTATTGACTTCTCAACTTCAATTCTTCATCCTCTGTAAGATGAAGGTACTTCCTGGTATAATGTTCTGGGAGTGTATGTGTAGAAAAGGGCATTTTTATTTCTCATAAACTCTCTGCATTTTGTATTCAGAGGCTATTGTTAACAAAGTTAGATTTTCTAGGGCATAAGGAGTGCTTTGGCATCAACAGCTGCTTCTATATGGTTTGATGCTTTCTCTACCTGGATGGTCATGGCCAGTAACCTAAACTTCTATACCCTTTGAGGAAACTCAGCAGCGAGAGAATGAACTGGCTTCAACCCCAAAGGGCCATGTAACACATACTTTCCAGCCTTTACTCTGGTTCCTTGAATAACATAAGCATCTTGCCTCTAAATTTCAGACATTGTGTTGCGTCTCTCTTCCCTAGAGACAGGTTAGTCTCAGTCTGGGTTGACAAGCAGAAGAGGTTGCAGCCCTAAGAAACAGGAGTGATGACAGTAAGCCCTCTCTGCTCTAACCCTCCTCCTGGCCCTCACCAAGTGTTGAAGACTGCCTTCTCTGCTGTAGCAGCCAGCTGGCAGGAGGAGGACAGGTTTGATGGTTTAATCACCCAGGGACACAAGTGGCTATTTTTAACTGCTCCGAAAGGGAGGAAGCTGGCACTGGATTGAATTGGACACAGGAATGTGTTGGAAGCTTTAGCTCTTTCATGCCACCCTCTCCACCCCAGGCCCCTTCTATAAGGGTCTGCTGAATGTTTGTGACTCTGTCTATCTTTCCTAACACAGAATTATATAGCTACACTGAAAACCTGGAATTCACCACTAACAGGAGGTGCTTTGAAGAAGATTTCAAGACTCAAGGTGATCCCAGATTCTCATTCATAGAGACCTGCTTTTCTTCCCCACCCCCCATGATATCCCAGCCTGATCTAGAAAAAGCCCAAAACAAAGTATGATTCTTCTTCATCCTCTCCATTACCACTTCTCTATCCCTTCCTGCATATGGGACATTTCCTTTATCTCAAGTGGAGAGGCCATGGAATGGGAGCAGGAGAAGCCTGAGCTCGGTCATTTTCACTGATAAAAAAGGCACAGAGAGCAGAGGGAGGGGGACTGGCTGGTTGAACTCTGTGCTTAGAGTAGTCTTTGACTTTAACATTCAATCCCTGCCTCCAACTCTGCCTCACCCCTAATAGCATCTAGTAGTAATTTCATGTGTCCACACTGATTGTCCCAGACCTCCATTTCCTTACTTGGTCAGTGAATTCAGTTTGCAACTCAGAAGATGTGTGGTGAGTACTGTTTTGTGCAAGATGAAGGGGGCAGGGGTGAAGGTGAATTTGCAGAATCTTCAAAGAGATTATAGTCCAGTGGTAGAGGGAAGTGTGTACATCACAAAATTAACTGAGGACAAAAGGAAAGTGGTAAGTATCATAAGAGAAGTTAAAGGTATCTTGGGAGGATTGGAGGGGAGGAGTATCTTGGGAGACAGATCTTCTGGCTGGAGCATTAGTGGGAAAGAGGTAATTTAGTATTGGACCTGTAATGATGAATAGGAATTGGATATAGGGAGAGAGGGAACTCCTTGAAAAGGCAGAGGGATAGGACAGAATTGGTAGGCTTTGTGTGGAGAATAAAGGGGATATGGGGAAAGATGGACTGCAGAGTGGGTTTAGCCAGAACTTTGGGGTTTCTTTACTTTTCCAATCTCTTACTCTTTCTCAGCTAAATAGGGAAATCTTTTGAAGAGAAGAATTTGTTGGGGGCTGGGATCAGAGGTGGGCATGTTATCAGGAACCTTTCTAGGAAGGGGAGGCAAAAGCTGACATTGGATCTGTGTGGCCTTCTTTCCCCAGTGCAGGGCAAGGAGTGGCTGGAGTTGGAGGAAGATGCCCAGAAGGCCTATGTGATGGGACTCCTGGACAGACTGGAGGTGGTCAGTAGGGAACGGCGACTGAAGGTGGCCCGGGCTGTTCTGTACCTGGCCCAAGGCAAGTAGCCACCTTTGCCAGCTTGAGATAGGTGAAAACTAGGGAGAAAAATGTTATCAGGACTAGGATGAGGCAAGCCATGCTAAGAAAGCAAGGTCACTGCCTCCCAGGGACAGATCTTGTCAAGTGCTAGGAGTAACCTGATGCTTATAAGGAACTTAAGGAGATGGTGGTGGGTACTATTCTGGATCCCTTGGAACTGGCCTTTATCTTACCAGGCATGGCAAGATTTCTTATAAAGTTCTTTTCTTCCTGCATGCTGTCTATAACTATATGTGGAGACTTAGTAAGAGAGTCAGTGTGGCTAGAGTTGGTGTACCACCAGCTGAGCACGGACACTTACTTTCTTCAGCTATGGCTCTAACCTCCACTGAGGGGAGGTAGTAGGGTGCCACATATTCACACGTGGACCCTCTGCATTATTTCTCATTGGCATTTAGAGGGTTCAAGTCAGCATGGCAGCAGGAGTGGATGCAGTGGGTAATTGGGATCAGAACTCAGTGTGATTAATTGCAGAAACCTTCCCAGAAGAGACCTATCAGCCAGGTATTCGAAAGAGAAATGAGATAACCTAACTAGAATAGTAAAAATACACCTTGAGATCATAAAAAGAGGACTATTGATAGAACCAACTAGCTGGGAGCTGGAAAACAAAACAAAACAAAATCAAAACTATTAAAGAAAATAATAAATGGTAGGAGAGTGGTAAAGGGAAGACTGTAGCAAACAAGGCAGTGCCTAACCATATCTCTTGGGTCCGGTGCTCTGGCCAACTTCCAACTGCTAGTACCTTTAACTTTTTACTTGAGGGCTTTCTCTGGAGTCCATATAGGGTAGGCAGGAGGTGCTAGGGAATTAATATGCTCCTCTAGTCCAGTAGCACAGATCAATGAATGACAGAAGTTAGTGGATGAATAGCCCATCTACCTCACCCTTCTTGGGTGGGATGATTCTGAGGGGTATAAAACATTGCTTCCCAGAGCTTCCCCCAACCTGGGTTTCAGCTTTTCAGCTGCCTTTTCTTCCCTCTCTCACTTCCCCACTTTTCTATTAATGGTTCCTGAGATCATCTCCCAAATAAACTACTTGCATTTTGAATCCTTCTCTCTGGATCTGCTTCCCAGGGAACTCAAACTTAAGTCAGGCCAGTGATAAGCACATTGGACCTGACTCTGGACACTGCTTCTCCTCTTTCCTGCCTTATTCAGGGAAGTTCTGGAGGGCCCTTGCCCTACCTTTGTCAGCCTAATGATTGGGCAAGTTGTTGGAAGATAGTCTTAAGATCATGGGGCAGGGTGGAAAGAATTGGGTATCCCTCTCACCTCAACCCCCTATGACACTGTCTGGTTCTTTAGGCACTTTTGGGGAATGTGATTCAGAGGTCGATGTACTACACTGGTCCAGGTACAACTGCTTCCTGCTCTATCAGATGGGGACCTTCTCGGCATTCTTGGAGCTACTCCACATGGAAATCGAGTGAGAAACCTTAGGGAAGAACTGGCCTAGACAACCCCCTTCCTTGGAGCATGCCTCATGTCTTATGCTGATACCCTCATTATAGAGACCTCTGTGGGAGCAGGAGCTATTCACACCTGGGCCCAAAGCTTCCAGTTCCAGTTCCCCTCTATCCAGCCATGCTCTCTGATAGTCTGTCCTCCTCCCTGAGGTTGGGCTCATCAACAGCTTTTGCCCCACTTACAGCTTCAGTCCTGGGCTTTAGGGTCCTATCCTAGGTGAGTGCCCTTCTCAACTCAGCCTAACTCTGGAATCCATGAAGGAAACTGTTCTACCTGAGAACATGACCCAAGAGGGATAGGACCAATTTCTGTTGCTATGCCCAATTCTTCCCTCGTGGGTCATAGCTCTAGAGATGGCCTTATCTGCTGCTACCACTATAGGGATCCCTCATTTTATCTCAATGCCTATTACCCAGGAGTTTAAAGAGGGCAGATTGAAAAAGTTGCTTAGCATCTATTTTGGGTTCAGTACAGTGCTAGGCACAGCATGGATTATAAGAGGAGGGGTTGTCACAGACCCTCCCCTTGTCCCTCTTCACCACAGATAAAGGTTTACTGAGATGGCAGAGGAATTTGGTGGGCTCCTTTACCATAGACAATTTATTTTAGCTACATGGCCAGGGAATAGCAGGTACTCACATTTCTGTATATGATAAGTAGGGACACAGGGTGTAAAGAGGCCTTATGAGTTCCTTTTCTCTCCTTCCTTCCCATGGCAGCAACAGTCAGGCCTGTAGCAGTGCCCTTCGGAAACCAGCCATCTCCATTGCTGATAGCACAGAGCTCAGGTAAGTGGAGCTGGCCCTAGGTTTGGAACTGGGGATAGTTAGCAGTGGGTTACTCTTTGTCCGAGTCCCAGATGCACCCAGACTACTAGTAGCTGCTAATTCCACTGGGTTGGGCTCTCACAGAGATCATCCCTGAGGTCTCTGACTCTAGGCTGGGCACTGCTTTGGGAACCTCTTGCAACCCTTCTATAACCCCAGGGTGCTGCTGAGTGTCATGTACCTATTGGTGGAAAATATTCGCCTGGAACGAGAGACAGACTCATGCCGTTGGAGGACAGCACGGGAGACCTTCCGCACTGAATTGAGTAAGAAGTGGTACTTGAGGAAGTGAGGGATGAGATGCTGATGGTGGAGGGGAAGCATAGCATCTGCACATCTGCATAGAAGAGATAGATAGCTTTCCTTCCTTTCTCCCTTTCCTCCTTCCTCCCTTCCTCTTTCCTAATTAGCATCCATTCTTTTAGGGCAGAGATACTACGAGGCAGACATGAGGACCTGGCTTGACTTCCCTTGTGTCTATGAGTTAGTACCAATCATGTGTCATTTCCATGCCTTGGTTTCCTTGGTTATAAAATAGAAATAGCCATCCATCTCCCATTTCATCATCAATCTCACATGGAAAAATGAGTTGAATCACCTTGGAAATACTGATGTTGTCATCAGATAGGGGTAAGATTTAAGTCCTATGGGATTTTTAAAATATATTAGACAGATGTGGGAAAGTGAGTTGTAATCTATAAAATGCTTTGAGTCCTTCAGCTAAAAAGCAAAATCTTTATTACTATTACTTCTAGTAATAGTAATAAATTACTCCCTCAATCTTGGGAGCTAAGCCATTTTACCTCCATGGCCTCCCTTCCTTCCCTTCCCTCTGGGACCTTTCTAAGCCTCCTTCTAAGGAACAAGTACTCAAATTCTTTGGAGGAGATGAGAGCCTTCCTCATTGTGTCAGGAAGCAGGTTAAAAGGACAGGGTTTCAGCATTCTTATCCTCACTTTCTCACTTCTCTCTCTCCTCTTCCCCAGGCTTCTCCATGCATAATGAGGAACCTTTTGCTCTTCTGCTTTTCTCCATGGTTACCAAGTTCTGCAGTGGCCTGGCTCCCCACTTCCCCATAAAGAAGGTCCTGCTTTTGCTCTGGAAGGTGGTTATGGTAAGTGGCTGATCCACTCCCCCTCTCTCCACTCCCATCTCATTAGATCAGCAGTGCCCTCTGCCACCTCACTTTCTTCTAGTCTGATTCCAGGAGGCTGGAGCTAGGCAGAAGAATGGGGCAGCTGTTAGCCAATGGAGGGAAATCATATGTTTGTGTCAGAGCAGGTTACCTGTTTCTATTGAACTGACCGGAGATGTCACTCTGTGAGTTGGGGTGTCATTGTACCTTCCCATGGTAGGGCTGACATTTCATGGAAAGAATACTAGTTGAGAGTTGGGAGATCTAGACTCTGCTTGTACTGAGCAACATCAGGCAACTGTCTGTGCCTGTTTTTCTAGCTACAAAATATGGGGCTTACTGCCTGTCCTCCATCCAGATAAAAAGAGGATTTGCTTTAAAAAAAAAAAAAAAATGAAGTCCTAGGGCATCTGGGTGGCTCAGTTAAGTGTCCAACTCTTAATTTTGGCTCAGCTCATGAGCTCAGAGTCGTGGGATCGAGCCTTGCATTGGACTCCATGCTCAGGGGAGTATCTGCTTCTCTCCCTCTTTTTCTCTCCTTTTGTCCCCCACCCCCTGCTCACATTCTCTCTCTAAAATGAATAAATAAATCTTAAGAAAATGAATCTTTATAAGTATATGGTTACAGCTTTGTTACTAATTATTAAATCTGATCCTT
>ML106644.1:0-14541 GCA_003697995.1 Taxidea taxus jeffersonii | reverse complement strand
TTTTTTTTTTTTTTTTCAATTTAAATTCAATTAATTAACATATAATCTATTATTAGTTTCGGAGGTAGAGGTCAGTGATTCATTAGTAGTTCTCTATAGTTTTGATGGTTATGATCTGGTATATCTCGCATTTCACAGGGACACAGATACCTTGGTTGGATTACCCAGACCCATCCACGAGAGTGTGAAGACTCTAAAGCAGGTGACCAGGGTGGGCTCTCAGTCTTCAGGGATAGGGAGCCATCAAGGCAAGTTTGACTACCAAAGTCCAGGTTATTTGGCTCTTCTACCAGACACATTCTGTATTTCTCCTTCAGGCATTCTGGCCAAAGAGGAGGAAATTAAGTCTCTCCCTACTTAACCATTTTCCTAGATTCAGATAGATTAAAAAAAAGTTATCCTTTCTTCCTCTCATGCCTTTTTCCTCCTCCCACCCTTCTTTCTCTCTTCTTCTTCCTCACTTCCTTTCCTCTCACTTCTTTCTTCCTATAGGGCCACTAACTCAGGATTAGTAGCAGTCTGTTCTGCATCCAAAATATATATGAGCACAAAGAGTAAAAAGAGTCATCTCTTGCACAGACCTTGAACTCTTCCCTCACCCCATCATTACTCCATATACATGCACAAAAGCATATTCACATGCAGCAAAACTCTCAGGGTAGTGGTCCAAGGGCATGGGACTCTTCTTTATTTCCCCTTGACCTTTGGTTGAAGATAAATACTTGAGTATTTCTGCTCTTCAACAAATATAGGAACAAAGAATAAACACAGACACTGTATATGAAGCACTGGACTCAATGTTAAGACTCCTACCTTCAAAGTTTATGTTCTATTTGGGGTGACAACCCATATACAGGACATTTCCTTATCATTGAGGAAGTTAAGCAAGAGGCTGGTACATACATGATTGGGGCCCTCAGTATCTTTTTTTCTTTTTTTTAAGTAATCTCTGTACCCAACATAGGGTTCAAACTCAGACTGAGCCAGCCAGGCACCCTCCCCCCCTTTTTTTTTAATTAAAAAGAAAATTTTTTTTAGTAACCTCAGCCTCTTAATTGATGTCTTTTCTTCCCCAGCACAAGTACATCTCCATTGCAGATGTTCAGATCAAGAATGAGGAGGATCTAGAGAAGTGCCCCATGTCTTTGGTGAGTTAAAGGAGAAAGGCAGGAGGAAATTTGTCTGCAGTGCTGTCACAGAGAATATGTGCATACTGCTCGGCTCTTACTATGTGCCAAGCAAGGCAAAGGTCTCTACTTTCATGATACATTAAAGTTAGAGAAAAAAGAAAATAAGTAATTAAGGAAACAAGACAATTAAGAATGGGAGATACAATAAAGAAAATTTAAATAGGATGACATAATAGAGGCATCTGTCATGTAGAGACTACTTTCAATTAGGAAGTCAGGATAGGTGGACTTCTCAGAAGGTGACAGTTAAGCTAAAATATGACATACAAGAAGGAGCTGGCCATAGGAATATCAGGGGAAAGAGCATTCTAGGCAGAGAGAATAGCCTTAATAAGGGTTAGAGCAACCTCAGAGTATTAGGGGTAGTGAATGGAGGCCTATGGCTGGAACACAGGGGTGAGGGATGCGGTTGTATGAGATGGAGTCAGGGAGGTGGTCTGGGGCCACTTTATAAAGGACCTGTAAGCAAAGATAGGGATTGTGAAGTTGTTTCACAATATAAAAGTAAGCCCTTGGAGATTTCAAGCAGGGGAATGACATGATCTGATTTACATTATCTAAAACCATTGGCTGCTGTGTAAAGACTTTACCAGAAAAGAGTAGAAGCAGGGTGAAACATGGGGGGTTCTGTTTCATCACGAGTTCTATTTTGGTCATACTCAGCTTTAGATATCCGTTAAGCAACCATGCACGTGAGCAGACATGTAAATGAATATATAAGTCTAGAGTTCAAAGACAGGACTGGCCTAGAGAAATAAATTTGGGAGCTCTTGACTTAATGGGTAGTGTTAGAAGCCATAGAACTGGCTGAGATAACCCATGAAGGGAATAGAGATAGAGGATGGGACCCTGGACAAAGTCTTGGGGCACACCAGTTGTGTTGAGGGTGGGATGAGTCAGGAAAGGAACCAAAAAACAAGAGTAAGAGAAACACTCAGTGAGGTGGGAGAGAATGTGAGAGACTGTGATACTATAAAAGCTAAGAAAAAAATTTTCTAGAAGGGAGTGATCAGCTGTGTCCAGTGCTGCTGGTAAATGGGTAAGATCTGAGGTACCCATTGGATCAGGCAACATGAAACTAACTGGTGACCTTGATAAGAGCAACCTCAAATGAAGAGGTACCTAGTTGGAGTGTGTTGAAAAAGGAATGTAAAGAAAGGAGGTAGATGGTCAACACAGACAACATAGTTTTATTGTAGAGAGAATAGAAATGGAATGGTGGCTAAAGGAGGATGTGGAGTCAGAGGAAAGTGTTTTAAAGTTAGAAGACACTGGAATATGTTTATGTCCTAAAAGAGATGATCTGGAAGAGAAGAGACAATTGCAGAACTGATCCATTCAACAAAGCAGAAGGGTTGAGAGATCCTTAGCACAAGTGGTGGGTCGGCCTTTAACAGAACAAACATGGTTCACACTTCATGTCAAGAAGGAAGATAGAGGGGTGCCTGGGTGGCTCAGTGGGTTAAGCCTCTGCCTTCAGCTCAGGTCATGATCTCAGGGTCCTGGGACTGAGCCCCACCTCAGGCTCTATGCTCAGCAGGGAGCCTGCTTCCCCCCACCGCCCCGCCTGCCTCTCTGCCTACTTATGATCTCTCTCTGTCAAATAAATGAAATATTTTTTAAAAAAATTTTTTTTAAAAAAAGAAGGAATAGAGGGGTGCCTGGGTGGCTCAGTGGGTTAAGCCTCTGCCTTTGGCTCAGGTCGTGATCTCAGAGTCCTGGGAATCAAGCCCTGCGTCGGAATCTCTGCTCGGCGGGGAGCCTGCTTTCCTCTGCCTGCCTCTCTGCCTACTTGTGATCTCTCTGTCTGTCAAATAAATAAATAAAATCTTTAAAAAAAAAAAAAAAGAAGGAAGGTAGAGACTCTAGTAGATTTGGTGTTGAGAAGATGAACCGTCTGATTGCCTCTGTTTTCTCTATGAAGTATGAGGCTGGGTTAGCAACTATTGAGGAGTTGGGGGGTGAGGAGATTGGTTTGAGGACAGGGGAGAAGAGAAGATAGGAAATAGATTTTTGGGAGAACAGGAAGGTAACCTGCTCTCCTAAAAATCTATTGCCTGAGTTTATTGAATGCCCATTTAAGCAGTAGTTGAGTTATATGGGATGGCAGGGGCCAGGTTATTCCTCTCTGCCTCAGGGTCTCAAGGTAGTGACCCTTGCCCTGGAAAAGAAGTACCTACCTTGTGGGAGGAGGAACTGAACTGGCCAAAGATGATGATGGCCTGAGTAGCCCCACAAATACCCAAGGCCCCGATAGTCCTGCTCTGATAAAAAGGCGTAGATGGGGTCATCAAAGGACAAAGAGAGTTGTGGACAAGGGGGTGGTCATAAAGGAGGAAGAGATGTAGTAGGGGCTACTGAAGAAGGAAAGAAAATAGTTTCTACTTAAAAGCTTCCCTCCTAATATTCCTTCCTGCCTCTCCTGGCCATGGGCTACCGAATTCCCTTATCAACCTTCTCTACTGAGTTACCTACCTCTCACTTCCAAATATTCCAGAGCTCTTGGATGGCCTCAGAGTGACACCATAGGAAGTGCTTCCATGTGGGGTGTCCCAGGCATATGTGCACCCTGACTTAAGCCCATGCGTGGCCAGAAAAGCAGTGGTTTGAGCCAACTCCTAGGTAGGTGTTCTGACTCCTGATCCAACATGTAATGGGGAAAGAAGAATTCTGTGTTGATTCCAGATAATGGGAAAACCAGAATTATAGATTGTCAGGACTGGAAGAGCCCTCAGAGGACATCAGACCAGCCCAGTGATCCTAAAGAAGAGGAAACTAAGACCCAGAGAGGAAGTAAACTTACCCAAGGTGATACAATGAGTCGTTAACACAGCTGGATAGGAACCTAGATCTGACTCCCAGCTTAGCACTCTTCATGTCACCCTTCACAATTAAGAAAGCATAGCCTTTGGTCAACTGGAAAATGACCTGGACAAACTGTATTTCCTGCCATAGGGGGAAGAGGTGGTACCAGAAACACCATGTGAAATCCTCTACCAGGGCATGCTCTACAGCCTCCCTCAGTACATGGTAAGGAAACAGCTGGGCCAGAGCTGCCCTTCTCTATCCCAGGAACAGACAGTTGAGAACCATTTCAAGCTGACCTGTCCATTATTTGAGCTTGTTCCTGAGCCTTCATCCCTGAGGGAAAGCATTCTCTAACACATTAGAATTCTGAGCTTTCCTCAAGGCTTCTCCAAGAGGAAGGAAGACCTAGCTATACTTCCAAGTCCTTCTTTGGGAAAGGTGGAGAATAAGTTGGGGTCCCTCCTTCTAAGTGCCCTAGTCCCTCTAAGGCCATGGTCTGTCATGTCCTAGATAGCCTCAGACTGAGTGGTGAGGATGCTGATGGTCAGGGTCAGAGGAAGGAAAGGGGTAGAGAAGGTGAGATTGTGTTTCTATCTCTCACTTTATTTCTAGGTATTGCCTCTCTATTCCTCAAGAGCAGTCTTGAAGCAGGACAGCTTATAGCTCCCTTCTGGTTCCTCAGTATCACAGGCAGGTCTCTCAGGACTGGGCACCTGTTTGCCCTTCTGGAGGCTGGGGATATTTGGTTACTGAAGAATGAACAGAGAAGAAGGCGTTAAAACACTCCTCATAAGGCTTTTGAGGTGTGGAAAAATAGCCTTGTTGAATGGGATGGACAGAGATGGATCTCATTTTCTACTTCCTAGATTGCTCTACTTAAGATTCTGCTGGCTGCAGCCCCCACCTCCAAAGCTAAGACAGACTCTATCAATATCCTAGCAGATGTCCTGCCTGAGGAGATGCCGTGAGTGCTTCAACTGGGTTGGCTGCTGAATGCTAGCTGTTTTGTCTACAGTATCTCTCTAGTCCCCACCCCACCTCGTTAACACTCATAGGGATTATCTCCAAAGAGGTCTCTTCCCTTTCCACTGCAATGCTCTCTGTTGGGTTCCTTTTTAGCTCAAAACTGAGGGTCTGCAGGGCAATATCAGTGCCAGTGACTGGTTGCATAGGTACATGGGTGGATATTGCCACGTGATGAGCCCTTGCCAAAGGGAAGAGAAAAAGAGCAAAGGAGCTCGTAAGTGGGAACTCTGGAGGTTTCCCTAGCACAGAAGTTCAGATCGCCCAAGTTCTGGCTTTCTTGTATATATTGTCTCTGACCCGAATACCTGGGTCCTGGTAGGCCTCTCTCTAAGGCTACTCTTTGCACTGACTCCTCCTCTCCCCATTGTAGCATCACTGTTCTCCAGAGCATGAAGTTGGGCATCGATGTGAACAGACACAAGGAGATCATTGTAAAGAGTATCTCTGCCCTGCTCCTGCTCCTCGTCAAACACTTCAAACTGAACCATATCTACCAGGTGAGCAGCTAACAGCACTTCTCCACAGGTCTCAGGTGTTCTCCAGGCCCTGTCCCCCAAAGAGGGGCTGTAGGGGCCTTTATGGTCCAATTGAACATCTTTCAGCCTCTGCTTTGTCCTCCTTGGGAATTCTTATACCTGTTGTACAAGCTTGCATAGGCGTATGGAGTGGGATATGAGGAACTGTCCTAGACAGGTGCAGATGTCTGTGTCCTTTGAACATTATCCAAGGGTTGTGGGTAGGAATCCTTGGCTTCTTAGGAATGTGCCCAGCCAGCTTTGAAGCAGTGCAAGACAGGATTCAAGTATTCCACCAAAAAAAAAAAAAAAAAAAAGTGGGGAAAAACTATGTAGAAAAACTTTTCTATATGTGAAGCCCTTTTTTTAACATTTGAGATATAATCCTGAATAAGGCACAGTTTCAGCTCTTAAGGACTTTGAAGTCTTATAAAAGATATGGATATTTAAATAGCTAATTATGGAATGATAAGTGTATGATACAGGTAAGCTCTGGCTGGTAATCCAAACAATGATAGAGAAGAGGTGACTTCTAACCTGAGTCCTAAAGAAACAGATGTTAGTCAGGATATGGGAGGTATCAGGGAAAGAAGATAGGAAGCATTTCGAGCAGAAATGTTAATCTATGGAAGGCCAGAGGAGACAGAGCAAAATACCTTTGGAAACTGGTTAAATGTTGCTAGAGTTCTCCCTGGAGTAGAGGAGACAGGGAGGCCTGGTAATACATGGAGCTAGAGAGGATAGAAGGGCGCAGATCATAATACGTATGATAGCACATTTACTGAGTACTTATAATGTGCCCAGCACTCTGTTAAGTTTATGTGGCATTTCATTTTATTCTCTTAATCCTGTGAGGTAGGTCTTATTTTATCCCTGTTGTATGAATGAAGCCAATCGTAAGAAAGGTTAAGAAGCTGCTTCCCCACAAAGGCATTGTTTACCATGCTGAGGAGTTTGGACTTGGTACTGTGGGCATTGCCAAGATATCAGAGAACCTGAGGGCAGGGAATGGATGGTCTCTGTGGTGAGAACATGGGGAGGAGAGGAGGCTCCTCATGACTGCTCAGTGTCTTTGCCCCACTTTCCTCCTAAGAAGTCAGAACCAAGCTTGCTGTTAGAACAGCAGGTTCTCAGAGTGCACAGAGCCTCCTGCAGGGTCTGTATCCTTGCAGGTTTGACTATATAATCAGGGTATTTCTCCATTCTAGTACATTCAGAGACATCTTTGGGTGTGTAATAGGTGTCCTGGGTTCTCGCACTTCTGCCAGTGTTTGCTGAGCAACAGCAGGACTGGGAGGAGTAGGGGTGGGTGGGAGATAGTGTTCCTAGTAGAAAGAACAGAAAACCATAGACATGTTTTTTCTGTCTGCTTCTCTTGGTGGGCAGTATGTGGATCAACAGCCAGACAGGTGGGTGGCTTGATGGTCCTTGCCAGTGTGTGTCAGTGTCGGTGAATCCCAACAAGGCTACAGACACATCTCAAATTGAAAAACATTTTCCATAACTTCATAGCGGGTATGTATTGCCTGCTCCATCTGGAGCTTTGGAAAATACCACAGGTCGGCTGCCAGGGAGAAAATATTTGAGCAGAAGAGAGAAATGGGCAGCACAAGCTTACTCCCCGCCTCTAACCACACACACACAGGGCAGAGGGCAACTTGGCTTGCTGCCAAGGGTACTTCTTGGTGATCAGGAAAAGCTACGGGATTTAAAACACCACAATTTTTTGCTTTTCAATCCAGTTTCTGTACTGTCCCAGCATATCCAGTTTGAATATGTGTCACAACATTTGGTATTTGCCAACTGCATTCCATTGATCCTTCCATTCCATTGGGTTCTGAATCTGGAGGAAAACTCTGTCTGATGTTCCTCAGTGCATCACAGGTAAAATCCAGGTGATGCAACTCCAGGATACTGCCCACCAGGTCTTCCCAGACACAGACCCCATCCAAATTCAGGAGAGCAAAATGAAATCCCTATTTCTGGTGTTAAGCCCATCAAAGAGATCTTGGGATTAGCCCATCAGAAAGATCTTGGACTTATCTCAGTACAGTATCTGTTGACCTAAGGGCTCTCGTGAATCCATTCATTAAAATACTGATAATGTAAGTCCAGGGATAATATAGTGAACCAGACAGACTCATGCTGGAGCCCACATTCCAGTGGTTCACTTGGTTACTGTGTGCCATATCCATCCTGTCTGAATGATGCCAGCAGTTGCTGGGAGTAAGCTGCACCTGTTCCTGCTCTGTCAATCACTGTTGAAACAGTATGAACCAGAGGTTTGGTATGAAGACAGCTCCCAGAGGGAGTCTTCCTTTCTTGTTGAGCTTAGGAACAAATATTGCAGCAATTCCTTCTGTTTATCTGGAGTGGGATTTTCTTTTTGGCTTGTTTATATTTTGTGCTTTTGGTCAGGTGCTGGCAACATACACACACTGCAGATTGTCCCCCTCCATGCAGGATGAGCTGGCTAGATGATGCTGCTCCCCACTTCTCAGACAGGAGGACTAATAACACAAGTGGACAGTGGATATTCTTAAGAATGGAGTTGTGCTTGCCAATCCTACTTTTCGTATGTACCTTCCATTATCCCACAAATAAGCAGCCCTTTCTGCTTTGATCTTTTAATCCAGTTTGAATATGTGTCACAACATTTGGTATTTGCCAACTGCATTCCATTGATCCTGAAGTTCTTCAATCAAAATATCTTGTCCTACATCACTGCCAAAAACAGGTATGGGCTCTTGACAGGTTTATTTCTAAGTTCTGTTTAGGTATGGGTTGAGAAATATACATCATCTCTGAGCCTTTCAGTTCTCTTTTTGCCCCTAGTCCCTTTTCTTTTAGAGCTGTCACTGTTAAATTTAATTTACTTGAAGTGTTAGTTGATGGGGTGTATGATTTGGCCTCTTCACAGAGCTATTTGTATTTTAATAGTTTTGAAAACTAAAAAAATGTCATAACTCAAATAAATAAAACTGCAACAATGAAATTTTAGCCCTATGGCAGAAGGATCAGAAGGTTTTTT
Organism: Taxidea taxus jeffersonii; assembly: GCA_003697995.1. Lineage (NCBI taxonomy): Eukaryota > Metazoa > Chordata > Mammalia > Carnivora > Mustelidae > Taxidea > Taxidea taxus. The sequence continues at coordinate 5,971 of ML106644.1, read as the reverse complement.
GTGTGTGTGTGAAACAACCTTCTTATCTGGCCAGCCCTGATCTTAGTTTAAATCATTAGTTGGGGGGGCGCCTGGGTGGCTCAGTGGGTTAAAGCCTCTGTCTTCAGCTCAGGTCATGATCCCAGTGTCCTGGGGTTGAGCCCCGCATCAGGCTCTCTGCTCAGCAGGGAGCCTGCTTCCGACTCTCTGCCTGCCTCTCTGCCTACTTGTGATCTCTGTCAAATAAATAAATAAAATCTTAAAAAAAAAATCATTAGTTGGAACAATTATACCACTTTGTAAACTGTACTGTTATGCAGAATTTGTAACTAAAAATAAATAACACACCCTTACTTAGATCAGTTTGTAATAAAATATATATGTGGTATTTTATTTAATCTCCTTAGTAATGGTTAAAAGTGTTACAACAAGTTTATTCTCATTTCACCAATTAGTAAACAAATTCAGTAAGCTTAATTGACTTGCTCAAGATTAACATGCTAATGAGACAACTTAAGTAAGCAGCAGAGGCAGGATCAAAACACAAATTGTTTTCTGGTCACAATTGTTATGAATACAAATTGCTTTTCACTCCTCCAGCCAAGTGGGGACTTCGGGCTTGCAGAGTAAATCCTTATTCTTTAGTTTGCTACTTCCACAAGAACTAGAAGCATATTAGAATTTACCAGAGGATAAGTTCCTAAAGTAGAAGTAAGAAAGCTGATCTGAGGGCGCCTGGGTGGCTCAGTTGGTTAGGGTGACTGCCTTCAGCTCAGGTCATGATCTTGGGGACCTGGGATCGAGTCCCGCATTGGGAGCCTGCTTCTCCTTCTTCCACTCTCCCTGCTTGTGCTCAATCTCTCTCTCTCTCTGTCAGATAAATAAATAAAATCTTAAAAAAAAAAAAATAAAAAAGGCTGATCTGATTACTTGGGGTGACTAGAGAGGGCCAGGAAATGGTGCCTTACCAATCTTGTACGGCCTCAAAGTCCACCATGGAGAGGCAGCCTACTTATATGTAGTTTAAAATACACAGAGGCACCTGGGTGGCTCAGTAGGTTGAGCATCTGACTCTTGATTTCAGCTCAGGTCATGAGCTCAAGGTCTTGGGACTGAGACCTGCATTGGGCTCCTCACTCAGCAGGGAGACTGCTGGAGATTCTTTCCCTCTCCCTCCCTGTCCCCTACACTTGTTCTCTCTCTCTCTCTCTCTCTCAAAATTTTTTTAAAGATTTTTTTTTTTATTTAAGAGAGAGGACAAGCAGGGAAAGGACCAGAGAAAGAGGGAGAAGCAGGTTCCCAGCTGAGCAGGGAGCCCCATGTGGGGTTTGATCCCAGGACCCTAGGATCATGACCTGAACAGAAGGCAGATGTGTAACCGAATGAGCCACCCAGGTGCCCTTAAATAAATAAATCTTTAAAAAAATAAAATACACATATACACATGGAACTTTCTGGAATCATGAGACCTGCCATTTGCTAGCTATGTAATCTCAAGTAAGGACCCTGGTTTTTTTGAGCCACAGTATTTTCATGTTAAAATTAAAATAATATGCTGGGCGCCTGGGTGGCTTAGTGGGTTAAAGCCTCTGCCTTCGGCTCAGGTCATGATCCCAGCGTCCCGGGATGGAGCCCGGCATCTGGCTCTCTGCTCAGCAGGGAGCCTGCTTCCTCCTCTCACTCTGCCTGCCTCTCTGCCTACTTGTGATCTCTTTCTATCAAATAAATAAAATCTTTAAAAAAATTAAAATAATGCATTCCCTGACTATATCTTAGAGCTTTTATATAAGTATCAGTTAAGATAAACATATGAGAGCCCTGCTCCACATTTCCAGTAAGAGATCCACCCCTGGATCAATCAAGTGTGGCAGGGGCTCAGGAATTAAATACCATCCCTCCACCATGGGCCTAGAAGGGGAGGGCAAACAATCTGATAGGTGTCCATCAGGTTCTATTTGGAATTGGAAGAATGGTAGTGCCAGACTAATCATTTACTAAGTTTGGCCAGGATAAGATGGTCCTCTTCTACACCACCTATAAACTTTACTGTGGCATGATCCCTGAGAACTTGGAGCACCCATAGCCCCTTCTTGCACAGTTTCCTCATGGCTTTTACAATCTAGATAGATATTCCAGAAACTTGTGACTTTATTTTTTGTCCCCTTAGGCTAGAATTCAATTCACAGAGGATGGCACAAATCTATCTATTTTCAATTGCACTAATTCAGATAGATTGGTTATAAACCTTATGGAATGTCAGAATCAGAAGGAGCATTAGAGATGAGCTAAATCCTGCATTGTACCAATGAAGAAGAGAGAAAATGAAAGAAAAAGCTATAATTTGAGTAACTACGTCCCTGTAATAATGCAGTGCATCATTTCCCCTGCCTACTCATTCCTGCTTCCCTGGGCTCACCACAGAGCCTCCAGCTCCCTTATAGTCCCCCACTGTCAGTTCTGGGGGCAGATACTGTTATCATTCCCCCCCCTTTTTTTTTGAACACACATGAGTGCAAGTGGGGGTGGGGAAGGGTGGGCAGAGGGAGAGAGAGCGAGCAAAAATCTTTTTTTTTTAAGGTTTTTGAAAATGCAGAAGGCATAGGAACCTTATCCTTTTTTTTTTAAGATTTCATTTTATTTATTTGACAGAGATCACAAGTAGGCAGAGAGGCAGACAGAGAGAGAGGAGAAAGTAGGCTCCCCACTGAGCAGAGAGCCCGATGCGGGGCTTGATCCCACGACCCTAAGATCATGACCTGAGCCGAAGGCAGAGGCTTTACCCACTGAGCCACCCAGGTGCCCCAAGAGAGAGAAAATCTTAAGCAGGTTCCATGTGCAGCACAGAGCCCAATGTGGGGCTTGATCTCATGACTCTGAGATCATGACCTGAAGTGAGATCTAGTTGGACTGGAAGCTTAATTGACTGAGCCACCCAGATGCCCCAATGCTATTACCATTTTCTTGAGCTACTAGATGGCCCTGCTGAGGGAAGCTGCCTTTGTCTTAAGCTTCCTTCAAGAATGGCTTCCACGATCATTTCCCAGAGCTCCTGGCTTTCAGAAACATCTGGTAAAGGACATAGGAAAGGTCTTCAATTCACCCTTATGTCCACAGGTTGTTACTAAGTAGGTTAAGTTTGGGCAGCATCTCTGGGAACACAGTTGACACATATACATAAGAATACACTTAAATGCAAAACCAGAAGTGCACATGTGTCCTTACTCTTTAAAGAAGAGAGGAGAGAGGTGGCTATACCAGAGGCTCTCTTGCTGCCTTCTTTTCCATCTGCTAGATGGAGACTGGCCTGAAGGAACTCTGTGGGTTCTTCTCATGACTAGAGCTGGAGTTGCCTGGCGCCACAACCCTCAGTTTCAGCTGAGGTCACTAAGCAATTTGGGAAATAGATTGGGCCTGCTGGAGAGAAATAATTCCTGCCATTTCAGAATCTGCCATTTCCTGCTATTGCTATTTCCCTAAAGCCTGCCCTTTCTCTGCATTTTGCAGCATTTCGGTCCTGGATTACCCTTGCTGTACCATTCAGGATTTGCCGGAGCTTACTACAGAGAGTCTGGTAAGCAGAGGGGGATTTGGTAGCTTTTGAAATTACCAGATGGCAGAAGCTGGTATCTGCTCTTCCATTTCTTCTCCAGTTCCATAATGCCCTGGTTTGGGAGTCTCAGATCAATAAATGTATATTGGCAAGAGCACAGTGTCAGTGGGGGTTTAGAGCTGCTGACTCAGCTGAGAAAAATTTGGGAAAACTGAGCATAGCGATTTGCAGAGAAGAGAAAAGAGTCAGTGACAAACACTAAGGAGGAGAGGGAATTTAGAAAGATAATGGGACTGAAATTGAATGTGAACATCTGTGCTGAATGGCAGGAGAAGCTCTTTTGGTCTATTCCAAACAATGATCTGTCTCCTGTCTACTATGCTATAGGCTACTCACTTTTCATTTTCATATAGATTATAAAACCCAGGAGTGTGTACTTCAGAAAATACCTTGCCTAGATCTCTTTAAACCAAAAGTTGGTAATACCCACAGAAGAATGACCCAGAAATTTCTTCATCCTGGAAACAACTTTAAGCAAATCAGAAAAGTCCCTCAGAATTACTTTAATTTCATTAAACTGACTGATCAACAGCATCCTGAAGATTAACTGTCTGCCTCATGAGTGTATCCTTAGATACACTCAGTCCACACCCTCACTCTGTTGCATGGTACTTGGTTATCTATATCTGTTTCTCCATTTGACTGAAAACTCCCTGAAAGGAGAGATGGGATGGTATCATCTTCATTTTATATCCCCAGAGTCTAGTACTGCGTTTGGTACATGAAAGGAGCTCAAATGCTGAGAATGTTGGATTGTAGCACCCATTGTCCCACAACCCTTTGTCTCCCAACTTTAATACTTGTAAAATGTTACATTAGAAAAGCATACTATGGGGACGCCTGGGTGGCTCAGTTGGTTAAGCGGCTGCCTTCGGCTCAGGTCATGATCCCAGCGTCCTGGGATCGAGTCCCACATCGGGCTCCTTGCTTGGCGGGGAGCCTGCTTCTCCTTCTGCCTCTGCCTGCCACTCTGCCTCTGCCTGCCACTCTGCCTGCCTGTGCTCGCTTCTGCTCTCTCTCTGACAAATAAATAAAATCTTAAAAAAAAAAAAGTGTACTATGCGCAAATAGAATTATACCTTCTGTGGAACAGGAACTAGAAACAGCCTAGAAACATAGGATTCTTGGCTGGAGGTGACTTGAGAGCCATTTAGCCCAATCCCTTATTTCAAAGATGAGGAACCAGAAGGCCCAGTGGATGAAGTGACTTGTCATGGTCCTCTCCTCATAAGCGATAGATCCTGAATTAGAAAAAGACCTATGTTTTAAGATACTATGTCTAGCACCCATTTTAGCATCAGGGCAAAGATTTCCTGTCTCACTTAGATGTGACTTCAGTGGCCGAGGAAGCTAAGAACTTCTTACCCCTGCAGAGAGAAGTAATAAGTTGTCTAATAACCCTGTTTATGCACGTGATATTATTCAGTCTTTAAAATAACTGTGTAAGCTTGGTATTACTGTTTTATAGATGGAAGCTAACTGCCAAAACCTTACAGTTAGAAGTAGCAGAGCCAGGGTGGAGACTTACATCCCTGCTGTTTAGAGTTAGAATGAAGAATGCACTTTCTCACAGAAAACAGTGATAAACAGCATTAAAATGCTACTATTAGTAGAGTATTTCAAAACGTAAAGTCAGGTTTTATGGCTGAAATCTATTTCTTGATACAATATGTTCTCTTTTCTCAATCCCATATGTAGGAAATTGATGGGGACTATAACTTCAAATCTCTTCTGATTTACCTTTTGGGATATGAGCATAAAATTATTGAAATAATTGTTCTGCCTCTGAAAAGATTTTATTGTTATCCATGCGCAGGTTAAAAGCACGTATCTATTCTAAAGAAACCAATTGGTGCTAGGTATTCCTCTCCTTTCTGTAAAGCAACAGTGGCACCTGGTGGTTTCAATTGGTAACCACAGATTTTTGTTGTTGGCTTAAATTTGCTGTGTAAGTATTTCCCGTGAGCCTAATGATGGGCTTAAGTAACTAGCAAGTTTATGCCACATAGGTCCTCAGTATAATGGTTTGTTTATCTAAACTGATGGCTTCTGTACTCAGAAAAGACTAATGTTTATATGAGTAAAATGCATCTCTTTTCCAGGCGTAGTGAATTAATTATAAACAGAAAATGTATTGATTTTTTTATAAATGTAGAGGATTTTCTTTAAATAATATTTCCAGTATTTTCCTGGTTATAAAATCAGTATGGGGCGCCTGGGTGGCTCAGTGGGTTAAAGCCTCTGCCTTCAGCTCAGGTCATGATCCCAGGGTCCTGGGATTGAGCCCCACATTGGGCTCTCTGCTCAGCAGGGAACCTGCTTCCTCCTCTCTCTGCCTGCTTCTCTGTGATCTCTGTCTGTCAAATAAATAAATAAAATCTT